>CM024243.1:81636697-81695696 GCA_013421045.1 Propylea japonica
ATGAAACGTTGACTTTGGGGAAAGCCGGTTTCAGCAATAGTAAGCTCGCGGCCACACTCAGTGGAGAAGGGAGTGAGTTATATATGATAGAATAAAATGGGCGCCAGGTAGAGTAATGCCTGCGTACTCAAGGTAAATGAACTGCTTACTCCTCTACCAGAGTAACAGTTAACAAAAAGCCCTCAAAATTCAAGTCACAATAATTTATTAACAAAAATAAAAATATATGTGCAGTGGTTGATTCAATACGAATAAAGATTATCCCCCAAGGGGTAGTCAAAAGGAAAACACTAAATACACACTAAATCAGATAAGAACCAATAATCTAAACTAACAAACTAAACCCACTTAATCAACTTACGTTCAGCTTAACGCTCGGGTTTAGGTTATCAGAACCTACTTTAAATAAATACTCTAAATTAAACAATGATTCCTGAAGGGAATACCGATCAATTATCCTATAATAAAATCCTGAAGGGATACACGATAACAAAATCCTGAAGGGATATACGAGTACCTTTGTTGGTACCCAACGCAACTTATGAAGTGCACCTCACTATAATTGCTCACAGTTATATATAAAATTACCTTATAGAATAATATCACACATTATCAAAATAAAAGAAACCAATGATTTACAACTTTAAAGCCAGTGCTATGCACTGGTTACCTGCACAAATTATTACAAATGGTAAGTTGAACGTATGAAGCCAGGCACGTAGACCTCCAAGATGCCAATTGTTACCCCTCACTGACAGGTACTTAGATGACTCAGGTACTCGGGACTCCGAACTACGTGGATAGCTGACACGTATGTGGAAACTGACCAGTACGTGGAATAACTCAGCTCGTGAAAACTCAGGCACCTACACCCAATACGTGGAACTACGTGGACAACCCTGGTGGGTGGAAATACACCCCAACACGTGGAACTACGCCAGATACGTGAATAGGTACACCCGATACGTGGAATACTGCCAGATACGTGGAAACCCAGTACGTGGAAACCCCAGTACGTGGAAACCCAGTACGTGGACCCTAACAAAATACTATAAGAAACGGTTCATAAGTTATAAAAGGATATCTTAGTTACCTCTGTTGTTCGAGGGAGATAGGTTCAACCTCCAATTCAGTCGGGAATTTGTTCGAAATAATTTCAATAATATTCGCTACACAACAACCTATAAAGAAGATGGTAAGACAACTGGTTCAAGGTAGAAAATGTATGCATACCTAACGAATTTCCTGTGGAAGAGTTTATGATCACGTATGAAACGTATTTTTCCCAAAATATTCCAAAATACTCTCCAGGGAATAATGACACTCGAAGTTTTAATCCCTCAAAACGAGGATGAATCTAGATTCACAATTTCTTCGAAAAATGTCTCAACGAATTTCACATTAACCAAAATGTCGGCCTTGACAGTCACACAGAAATTTCCAGAAAAAGTTCACAGAGCCTATCAGTTGTCATGGTTGTCATAGCGAAGAAGAAGAAGAAGAAACACATCAAAAACCAAAACGATATAGGAAAATACGGTACCGACAATCTACGCAGTTTATACCAGAGGAGGGTCTCTATAAATCCATTTCTATAATTCTTCCACAATTTTCCGAAGTACTTTACTGAGGCCAAATAATAATGAACTAACCCAAAAATAACAAACACACTAACCTCACAATTTTCAAATAATAAACAAACCGTTTTCTGAAGGAAAACAATTCGAACAGGTAGGAAAACGAGGTGAACAATCACAAAAATAAGGAAATTTAGAAAATGAAACATCCCAATAAGTTTACTTAACTAATAATTTTTTGGAAAGAGATGGCAAAACTACATTTCATGACAAGTTCAAAATAATAACGTTACAATTCCCCCCTTACTTTAAAAAAAAAAAAAAAATGACTGAAGGTCCATTTTTTCCGGTTAATGGTTTTGCCATCCAGGCACACTGAAACTACCACAAGTTGCGCTAATGTATAAGGAAAGTGAAAGAGCATCTGATTACTGAAGGCCATTTCCACCGAGATGGAAACGGAGCGAGAATACCGACAAATATCATCACTCAACCAGAGCCCGAAATAAAAATAAACAAAAAAAAATACCTAATCGCTGAAGACGGCAATCCAAACAACACAAAAGTAAAAGATATCCAATCGCTGAAGGCGACTGGTTACCAAAACAACCACGGTGACTTCATAGCCCACCACAGGGAAAATCCCTAATCCAAACAACACAAAAGTAAAAGATATCCAATCGCTGAAGGCGACTGGTTACCAAAACAACTACGGTGACTTTCATAGCCCACCACAGGGAAAAATCCCTAATCCAAACGACACAAAAGTAAAAGATATCCAATCGCTGAAGGCGACTGGTTACCAAAACAACTACGGTGACTTTCATAGCCCACCACAGGGAAAAATCCCTAATCCACACAGCACAAAAGTGAAAGATATCCAATCGCTGAAGGCGACTGGGTACCGACATGTCCAACGGGCCTAACGAAAACTAAATAAAAAGGAAAACAAAACCAGTTCAACTAAGGATACTAACAAAAAGGCCGATTTTTGGGTGTACACTTTTTTTTCAAACTAAAGGAGAAACTTACCTGAAATTCGAACCGAAAATTCCAGGTAAGGTGCTGGACATGGAGGACTTCTTTACAATAAAGTCGCAACCTCAACGACTCCCATCACAACCCTACAGGAGTGATGTCAAAATCGAGAATCAAAATCGGTAACACAAAACGACAAGATCGGGAACGTCAAAATAAGGAAAAGCGGTGGTCCTCGTGGGTAAAGAGCAACGGCTCAATACACGACCAAACGCGTCACTAACTCGTCGGGAGTTGCGGGAATCACAAAAAAAAACAAAAAAGGTCACAATAGGGGCTAATAGCAGGCACGCTATCCATAATCCTTCACAAAGGAGTTACCAATCAAAGAAAATCAAAAATCGGGAAACACCAACGTCACGTTCATATCGACACTCAAAGTCGAGATACCTAATCCTCCATTCGGGAGTCACCACACTAAGGTATATAAGTCAAATCGGAAAACACAACGGAATCGACAAAGTCGAGATACCTAATCCTCCATTCAGGAGTCACAAAAATCACAATAGGGGCAATTTAACAATGAGTCAAAATCAAAGAATCCATAATCCTCCACAAGGGAGTCACCATACAAAGGTATAAAATACAAGTCACCGTCATTTCGTCATAATCAATACTCCATATAGGAGCCACAAAAATCACCACACATGGCAGTCCTAAACAGAAATTTCACAAAAAAAAAAAAAAATCACCAAAGAAAGTGTCGAAATCGGGGAATCAAAGTCACACTTAAATACAATATACTTAACCTCGTCACCAATTACTGAGGATGAAATGTAGCTATGTTACTACCGTGGAACTGAAAATACAAAAGATGTTTGTTGTACTTCAGCCACTGAATGGGGGTAGTGACCACCCTAGTCAATTTATGCTCAAGGCAAGGGACAGCCATCCTCTGCCCCATCACAACCAAAATTAAGTCGACATGGGTTCATCTGTGTCGTGATCCGGTGGATGAGCTTTCAAATCCTTTACATTCCAAACTCCCGCATATTTACCATCATTGCCCTGCAATTCATAAGTCCATGGAGAAACTCGCTTAACAACAATAAAAGGTCCAACATATTTCGGAGCCAACTTAGCTGTAAAATATTTGGCTGCATCCGAAAGTACTTGATTTCTCCTCCAAACCAGTTGATTGACCGTATATTGAACGTCACGACGTCGAAGATTGTACGCTTTTCTATTAGTCTCATACGCTTTAGCCAATTTTTCCTTAACATCCGCATATATCTTGGCAAAAGCTTGATCCCTATCTTTAGTTAAAGCTGACCTATCGAAGCAAATTTGATCAGGGCAGGTGTTTTCACCCTTGAAAGACACTTCTCTTCCGAATACAATGAAGTTTGGGGAATAACCCGTTACTTCGTGTTTTGAGGATCGAATAGCCAACCCAACCTGACTCAGTTGCCTGTCCCAACCTCTCTGATCTTCTGAGAGACATGATCTTAACATAGTTTTTATTACTCTATTTATCCTTTCTACTGGATTAGCCTGTGGGTGATATAAGGCAGTATACTGGACGCGAATATTGAGGGATGCCAAGAATTTAGTGAATTCCTTAGAGCGGAATTGAACGCCATTGTCCAAGATTATCGAATTGGGACAACCAAAGACGGGAAAAACATGGGTATCCAATATTTTGATAATAGACGTCGTGGTCGCGGTACGGAGGGGAAAAAGTAGAGGAAATTTGCTGAAACAATCAGCAACAACAAATATATATTGGTTACCTGAGCGAGATCGAGGTAAAGGGCCAACCAAATCAGCAGACATAAGTTCAAAGGGTCGAGATATTGACACTTGCTTGGAAAGCATAAAACCTGGGGGCTTGCTTTGATCAGGTTTAATGGCATGACAGGTGGTACAACGACGGATATAAGATGCTACATCGTATCTCATTTTCGGCCAATAATATCCTCTGTCAACTTATTATAGGTCTTGAACACTCCTACATGTAGAAGGGATTCATGGATTTTTGATGAGGGGCTTGCGGTAAGGTCGGGGGACAACCTCTCTCCAATAGTCTGAAGGAGCTGACAACGCAGGAAAGCGGGGGGTGACATTTTTGAAAAGTTTTCCTTCAAGTATTCGCCAAGATGGAAAGCGATGTGGTAACCTAGAAACCTTATCAAGGAGTTTTGCATACCACCGATCTGAGGAATGGCGCTGGGAGATATCAACAGAGTCGATAATGGGGACCGTCCTAGAGAGAGCATCTGGCACGACATTCTCCTTTCCCTTACGATGTATGATTGTATAGTCATATTGCTGTAGCCTAATGGCCCATCGAGCTAATCGTCCAGACGGGGAATTCAACCTGTCTAACCAGAGCAAACTGGCATGATCCGTAATAACGGAGAAATGAGAACCCTCGATGTAAGGTCTTAGTTTTTCAATGGCCCATAGGACAGCAAGACATTCACGCTCAGTGGTGGTGTAATTACGCTCCAATCGGGTCAACGACCGGGACAGATAACATATGACCTTCTCTCCGTCTTCTTGCTGTTGTGTCAAGACAGCACCTATTCCATAACCCGAAGCATCGCATTGTATAGTGAATTGTCTGGAGAAATCCGGACAAGACAAGACTGGGGCACTGATCAAACATTCCTTTAATTTGTTTAAGGCATCGTCACATGCATTAGTCCACTTGAAGCTATGATTTTTCTTAAGAAGCTCTGTTAATGGAGCTGTCACATCCGCAAAATTTGGCACGAATCGCCGGTACCAAGAAGCCAACCCTAGTATGCGCCGAACCTCTGAAACGCATTTGGGGACCGATATGTTCAGAATGGCTTGGACCTTTGCTGGGTCCATTCGCAAACCCTGCGAGTCAACCACATAACCCAGATATAATAATTCTGGTCGACAGAAATGACACTTACTTTTGGAGACAGTAAGATTGGCCGCCTTAAGGCGTTTGAAAACCTCCCTTAACACTTCTACGTGTTTCTCGAACGTGTCTGTAATGATGATGATATCGTCCAAATATACAAATACATATGGTTCCAGATCAGGACCCAAAACTCTGTCTACTAGGCGTTGAAAAGTGGCCGGACTATTAGATAATCCCATCGGTAGTCGAAGAAATTGGAAGAGACCTCGGTTTGGCACCGTAAAGGCCGTTAGGGGGCGCGAGGATTTCTCCAAGGGAACTTGGAAATACGCCGACTTAATGTCCATAGAAGATAAAAATTTGGCATTCCGGAGTCGGTCCAAAGTGGCATTTATATAGGGGAGGGGATACGCATCTTTTTCGGTGACTGCGTTTAACTTTCGGTAATCTACGCAGAACCGGTAGGAATTATCCTTCTTTTTCACGAGGAGGATAGGGGAAGACCAAGGACTGGTAGAGGGTTCGACAATACCCTGCTCAAGCAAACTGTCTAATTCACGGTCGATATGATCCTGCATCACAGGACTGACAGGGTAATACCTCTGTTTAATGGGACGACTGGAAGTTTTTATTTCATGTTCCACCAAGGTGGTGCAACCTAACTCATCACCCATATTTTTAAAAGCCTCTTGAACAACCTTGTTCAGAATCCTGGACTGTTCCGCCGTGAGATGTTTTTCTGATGCAATTGCATCCACGGTTACATCAGCGTCGCGTTGAAATACCCAACTACCATTACCAATGTCAGGTACGATACCAAACTTCCTCCAGAAGTCAACACCGAGAATCAAAGTATGCGGTAGATCCGGGACAATTATAGCCGAGATCATTTTCACCCTATTTTCAAGCTTTATTGGCAAATCTACCGATCCAACACTCGCACAACTCTGTCCATTCGCCACCTTACATGAAACAATTTTATCACCATTAAGTTTGAGATTAAACTTCTTCAAAATTTCCCATCCGGGACCACCAATGATAGTGCTTGTAGCACCAGAATCCAACAAACCCAACAACCTCACATCAAAGACAGAAATAGACAAATACGGACGTTCATCATTTTGTGCCTGCGCCAACACATAATCCAGACGTAATTTTTGCTTTAAAGGCAAACGACCACTGGCAGATTGAGGAAGGAAGACGTCGGTTCTGCCATCCAATGTCTTCCTACTTAGTTTTCCGACTTACACCTAGGGCAGGTTCGAACAGTGTAATCGGGACGACCACACTTAAAACAATGTTTCTTCCTTGCCTTACCACACTCTCTAGCCGCATGGCCAGGTTGCCTACAATTCCAGCAGGTCAAAACGGCACTCACTTGCGCAGATGGGGTAGGGGGTTGTTCCGCATAAACATATGCCAAATCGGGCTCCATCAAAGAGCTCCTATTCTAGGAGGGGGTGCAAAGGATTCAATAGACTCCTTACGAGTCTCAAGCTGTCGTCCAATATGTAAGAGCTGTGCAATGGAGGTTATCTCTGTCAAACCCAATTGACTTTGATAGAATGGGGAGATGTTACGAAGGAGAATCCTCAATCGGGCATCCTCATTTAAAGGAACTGTAAGACGTTTGAACATATTATCCATGATCGCGAGGTACATACCCATATTTTCAGTAGGGCCCTGAGTTCGATGTTTAATTTCATCAAAAAGTTTTTCATTGTAATTGGGCGGAAGAAATTGTGTCCTCAATTCGTCAACTAACTGAGACCAAGTAGAGATAGTAGACCGAACAGATCGGAACCAGACAAGTGCTTTGTCTACAAAAAGATCGCTGGCAGACGAGAACAACTGTTCCTTTGTAACATTCCGGGAGACGCATAAATCATCAATAGTTTCCAGGAAGGAAGATAGGGAACAACGAGAATTATCGCCACTAAACTTGACAATATTCCATTTAGCCACTGATACTGAAGGTATCTTATTATGGGGGGTAGAAACCGAAGTTGCAAACTGGTGAGCGTCTACATCGGTGGGACTACTATCCGATTCAGACCCAGACTCAGATTCCGAAATACCCGCTGAAGCCATCAGCGTGCTCAATTCAAGTGGTGATTGGGGTTGCAAAGAGGCTCTGCGATATTTTCTCGCGCTTGATGTTAATTCCGAATGTAAACCGATCAACTGCGCCAAAAAACTCGACCTAACAACTTGCTCCTCGTCTGAAACCGCTAAAGATCTTTCCGCTCTTTTAAATAAATGTAACAGACGTGTGGACAACTTCTTGAAAGATGAACTCTTATTATCACCCGCAAAATCTGAAATATCTTGATGGAGGATATCAATTGAACTTTTCAACACCTTCGAATCTTCACCGAATTTATATGGATAAGGTGGATATTTAGTTTCAACACCACATCTTTCTAACCGTATGTAACCCCTTAGACATTTCCTCATCTCAACCACCGTATTCACATCACACACACCTCTTATGGTCAACTCATACCCCAACTCGTCTTTATCGAGACGATTTACTTCTATTTGACCCTCCATGATCAATCAAATTACCCAAACACAAAATCAACCGTATTAAGAAAATACACCTAACCCAGTAAACTATAAGACACCCGATATGAATAGGGAAGAAAAAAATATCAAAAAAATACCACAATAGTACCGATCAACCACTGCAGGTCAGTTGTTATTGACTATGGCCCCACGTTGGGCGCCAATTTGAAACGTTGACTTTGGGGAAAGCCGGTTTCAGCAATAGTAAGCTCGCGCCACACTCAGTGGAGAAGGGAGTGAGTTATATATGATAGAATAAAATGGGCGCCAGGTAGAGTAATGCCTGCCTACTCAAGGTAAATGAACTGCTTACTCCTCTACCAGAGTAACAGTTAACAAAAAGCCCTCAAAATTCAAGTCACAATAATTTATTAACAAAAATAAAAATATATGTGCAGTGGTTGATTCAATACGAATAAAGATTATCCCCCAAGGGGTAGTCAAAAGGAAAACACTAAATACACACTAAATCAGATAAGAACCAATAATCTAAACTAACCAACTAAACCCACTTAATCAACTTACGTTCAGCTTAACGTTCGGGCTTAGGTTATCAGAACCTACTTTAAATAAATACTCTAAACCAAACAATGATTCCTGAAGGGAATACCGATCAATTATCCTATAATAAAATCCTGAAGGGATACACGATAACAAAATCCTGAAGGGATATACGAGTACCTTCGTTGGTACCCAACGCAACTTATGAAGTGCACCTCACTATAATTGCTCACAGTTATATATAAATTACCTTATAGAATAATATCACACATTATCAAAAAAAAGAAACCAATGATTTACAACTTTAAAGCCAGTGCTATGCACTGGTTACCTGCACAAATTATTACAAATGGTAAGTTGAACGTATGAAGCCAGGCACGTAGACCTCCAAGATGCCAATTGTTACCCCTCACTGACAGGTACTTAGATGACTCAGGTACTCGGGACTCCGAACTACGTGGATAGCTGACACGTATGTGGAAACTGACCAGTACGTGGAATAACTCAGCTCGTGAAAACTCAGGCACCTACCCCCAATACGTGGAACTACGTGGACAACCCTGGTGGGTGGAAATACACCCCAACACGTGGAACTACAGCCAGATACGTGAATAGGTACACCCCGATACGTGGAATACTGCCAGACGTGGAAACCCCAGTACGTGGAAACCCAGTACGTGGAAACCCCAGTACGTGGACCCTAACAAAATACTATAAGAAACGGTTCATAAGTTATAAAAGGATATCTTAGTTACCTCTGTTGTTCGAGGGAGATAGGTTCAACCTCCAATTCAGTCGGGAATTTGTTCGAAATAATTTCAATAATATTCGCTACACAACAACCTATAAAGAAGATGGTAAGACAACTGGTTCAAGGTAGAAAATGTATGCATACCTAACGAATTTCCTGTGGAAGAGTTTATGATCACGTATGAAACGTATTTTTCCCAAAATATTCCAAAATACTCTCCAGGGAATAATGACACTCGAAGTTTTAATCCCTCAAAACGAGGATGAATCTAGATTCACAATTTCTTCGAAAAATGTCTCAACGAATTTCACATTAACCAAAATGTCGGCCTTGACAGTCACACAGAAATTTCCAGAAACCCAAGTTCACAGAGCCTATCAGTTGTCATGGTTGTCATAGCGAAGAAGAAGAAAAGGAACACATCAAAAACCAAAACATATAGGAACCAACACGGTACCGACAATCTACGCAGTTTACACCAGAGGAGGGTCTCTATAAATCCATTTCTATAATTCTTCCACAATTTTCCGAAGTACTTTACTGAGGCCAAATAATAATGAACTAACCAAAAATAACAAAACCACTAACCTCACAATTTTCAAATAATAAACAAACCGTTTCCTGAAGGAAAACAATTCGAACAGGTAGGAAAACGAGGTGAACAATCACAAAAATAAGGAAATTTAGAAAATGAAACATCCCAATAAGTTTACTTAACTAATAATTTTTGGAAAGAGATGGCAAAACTACATTTCATGACAAGTTCAAAATAATAACGTTACAACGAAGATATCAAAAATTGATTATTATGTGAAAAATAAAACATTTTAACGGGTATTTGTCGTTTTTTTAACATTATGAAGTGAAGACAATACGTCAAGATGTTTTATTTTCTACATAAAAAAGGGCCCCATACGAAAAACAGGTAAAAGAGAGTTTTTTATCGGAAACTGAACGAGAAATTAAAAAATGATTGCTATTTCAGAGGCCTACATTTTTTTTTAAAAAAATTCAAATCATTGGACCGTACGATGAACATAAATTCTTGATTGCATGTTAGGAAAATACGTAATATACTGGGTGAGTCTTTGATTAGTACATATATTTTAACGGTAGGTTCCTGAGGTCAAAAGAAACACTTTTTCCTCTGCCATTTTTCCGATTCGGCCTAAATAAGAAGATATGGCCCTTTTTTATTTTCAGAATGAGCTATGCCGCCACTGGTAAACTAACCACTGAATTTTTGCAAGTACGAGATATAGCATGCAAACCTTTGAATAAGCTATTGTATCAAAGAAGACGAGTAGATATACCATTCGAAATTTTCAAATTGTCTGCTGTATTAAAGAAAAAGAAATATAAACTCACTTTTTCAATACCAGTTGTAATTCTAATGCAATGATCGATTCATCCAAAATTTTGCTGGTGATGAAACAGAATATTCAGTTCTTGATGTATACTTCGTTTATGATTATATCTGATTAACTTTTAAACCACCTATTCTAGCTAAAGCTTTCATTTCCAATATCTCTTGAAATTTTCCGTGCAAGAGTTTCCGAAATCAAAACAACAACTCAACCATAACAAGCATGACATTTCAGGTTCATAAACACCAGTTGGGGCGATTGAATTTCAAGGGGTGTCCGCATCATAGAACAAACTTTTCTCTATGGTCCGCATGGTGAAAGTCACAGACGTGACACTAGATTCTTTAACATCGGGGTGTTCTGTGGTTAGTTTGTTTTTCAAAATCATACGACTTCATGCATAATTACTTATAAAGGTCATTTTAGTAGTAATAAATATGATGAATAAATGAGAAATGAACGTATTCTAACGTAATGTAAATTTGGAACAACGTATGTCAAAGCTCAACGAAACAAAATTGCAATAGGTACTTCGAAAGTGGTGTGGAAATTTGCTTGAATAGATAAGGATTTACACTGAAGAAGTGTAGAGGTGAGCTTATTCATTGTAACCCCATTTTTAAAGAAAATCCGCTAGTTCTCTTACCATTCATCATTAATAACAAATTCTCGAATTATTCTTGAAATTTGTCAAAGTGACCACATAGGGAAAATTGAATTCTGTGAATATTTTCGACAGAGTTTCATTCAGCCAAAGTACCTAATTTCTCGAATTTCTAAGATTTTCAACATCGAATTACTCGGAATTTTTTAGTCGGGAAAGATTAATCATATTCATGAAAAACTATGTTCCAAAAATCATTTCATTTGAAGAAGAATCGTTTGCGAGATATTACTGAAAATTTATGTTTTCCATGAATTTTCAACAGCCTGTATCTTTTTAACCAAAGCGAATCGGAAAAAATGGTAGAGGAAAAAAGTGTTTTTTTTGATCTCAGGAACCTACGGTTAAAATATATGTACTAATCAAAGACTCACCTTGTATACCTACTGAATGAATTTTTGTGTATGCTGGGCAACGTCTGTCAGATCCGCTATAGTATTGTATACATAATGTCATTACTACCTATTCAATTAGCACGCAAAATGAGAAATGATAATAAGAAGAATAAAACATAATCAATAAGGCACTCACTTCTTGTCCGGTTCTTTGTTTCCTGTAAAAACTTATACCAGTTCGACTGCTCACAGCAACTTAGTCTTTGAATACAGCACTCTAGTCGGCCTTCGGCATGTTTTCTCCTGTTACAGTCATCTTCTCTTTGAAGCTTGATGAATCAATGATTTAGCTACAGTTTGCCACTCTATTTCATATATTACCGTGAATTTGTACCATTTGTAGTAGTCCAAAAGGGCAATAACTGATTTGGTAACCTGAAATAATTGAATAATTCAATTGATAAGTACAACCAAGTATTAGAGTGAGATGGAAAGAATTTCACTGCAGCACTGGGGTGAAGTAAACAATGAGTTAGATTCTCTTTTCTACAATTCCTGAATATAATACAGCATTTTCGTAATTTTGACTTAGCTATAGTTACCAAATACTCTAAAAGAGTCCACTCACTAGGAAGGAAGCGCGAAGGTTTCATTGCGCGTGGTACGGGGTACAGTGAAAACAGGGTGTGTATGGCGTTCCGCCGTTCGAAATTTGGAATGCGCAATTATCTCATTCGGTATCAAGATAGTTTTGATTTTTAGCGTGTGCATTGCTCATCGTACGTGGAATAATGACCAAGAAGGACCGTGTATGGGCAACAAGTCTGTGCACGTTTCATATTTTCAGCAATACAGTGTCAGGTTCGCTATTTATACATTGGAAATTTCTTCCTTTATAACAACACACGCCACTGTATTGCTAAAAATATGAAACGTGCACAGACTTGTTGCCCATACACGGTCGTTCTTGGCCATTCTTCCACGTACGATGAGCAATGCACAGGCTAAAAATCAAAACTATATGGCGCATTGAAGCCTTCGCGCTTCCTTCTTTGTGAGTGGGCCCTTTAAAGCAACAATAAACTGCCACCAAATCAGTAAAATGATCAGTTATCAACGGCAAATCGAAATGAAAATGTAAACACAATCGCATCGCGAAACTAAACACTAACAGACAATGTTGCCAAACTGACAGAATTGTCTGTTCCAGAAGCAAGCAGTTAGTATCGAAGTAGGGGATCGGTAGACCAATTATCCCAATACGGAATAAAGATATGGCACGTGGTTGCAACACCGGTATATTGTTCTCGTAAATAAACAGATTCTGCTTGGCGTGAAGCCATTTCTAGGTTTATTTTTTACTCGGAGGATATGAAAAAAATATTACATAAAAATGTATTTCAATAACAAATGTATTCCCAATTCATAACGAGGTAAACGGAAAAAACTTGTAATCAACTCGTTCATTGATCTGGCGACTAATGGTTTCGAACTCTTAAGATATCTTGACCATTCGTCGCTGTCATTAATTACCTACTTGAATAAATAACTATTTAATGCCATCAATGCATAATGAATTAATTATGGCATTGAGAATAGGAAAATTAAAACTTAAAACTTCTTTCATGAAATTCGAATATTTGGGTGCGGACAAAGGAGCCAGCAGCGAAAGAAAGAAATAATCTCTGATGTTATAAAAAACGGTTATTTTTCCATTGGTTTCAAACAAAAGGACCAATAAGCTCCAATAAGGCACTAATAATTATTGATATATTAACAGTGAGCTTCATAAAGCTCGACTGGGCAAACAAATCTTTGATTTGATCTCAATTAAAGTCGATGGTTTGCGTCAAAAATGAACTGAAAACCACACAGAAATGATAACATTTCATTTATCAATGTGATTGGAGTTTTTTGACACCCGGCTTATGTTATGTTTTTGATACATTCTTCTGTGGTTGACCTATTCAATCCTTAGTGCTGATTCACAATGGACGTAACCATAACGAACACGTAAACGTACTTTGTCCGTAAACGTAAATGTGTTCAGAATGGACTTTGGCCTTTATACCTTTATAATAAGTGTTCTATGAATTTTTTGACAATTGATTACTGTGAAGTGTTGTCATTAATTAAAAATGTATGAAGTATTAAGTCTGTTTTTATTGAGACGATGTTTGAAAAAAAAAAAGAAATTGAAGAGCAAAATTCTAAAAGAAGAAAAAAACGACGTTGGTGAGTTAGACCTACAAATCACAGAATGTCAACAATTCTATAATTAACGTTAGAATTACGGACTACCATAAGCTCAACGTAAACGTAAAAATTACAGAGCCTATTGTGAACAGTTCCATATGATTTGCATTGGTTCAACTTTGCGTTTTTCGTTTACGTTCCGGGAGTTTTATGGTTACGTCCATTGTGAATCCAGCATAAGTTAACATAATATCTGTTTTTCCCCTCATCCTAATAATCTAGAAATTTACCCTCCGAAGTGACCTCCGGGAGATGCCACGGAAATATGGCTACAAACTCATTTCAAAAGCCAGTTTCATCAAATTGAGGAGATTCCGTTGGGATATGTATAATTTATATTTTTCAACTTTCATTTCATTGAGCTTCAGTCTGAAGAATTTGTGTACCCTGAAACATAATTTTTCCGTGAAACTTCTTTGATGTTATGACATAATTATGAATATTCCATGAGAGTTATTCGTTATAATACGACGACATGGACGGGAGCGATAATGAAAGTCATAAAGGAGATATTTCTTAGAAAATATGCAGTGTCTTGCAAGTCAGTGAAACCGTACCTAATTCGATGGAAAATTTTATTTTCTGATATTCGTGCTACGTCACTACATAGTATAAAATAAAGTCGATTTCTCTGTCCCTATGTCCCAATGTATGCTTAGATCTTTGAAACTACGCAACGGATTTGGATGCGTTTTTTTTAATAGATAGTGTAATTCCAGAGGAAGGTTTGTAGCAAAGAAAATTCAAGAAAAATTTCAAGATATCGAGAAGAACGTAAGAAATTGGTAAATTTTTGACATTTCTGAAAATTTCCTTATTTATGACATCGAATTCAATGACAAGTGTCAAGTCTCCTTATGAGAAGGAAGTGCTCCCAAAAATTTCCTCATTTAAGAAAAAAAGGCCAGATCCAAATGAAACAAGGTATGAATATCGTTTTTAATAGTTTTATAATGTTTATTACTAAAAATATTTGTTCTAGAAACTATAAGGAAGTACGTGACAATTGTCAATTCAGTTAAGAGGTCAAAAAAACTCTAGGAAATTTGCAATTTTGAGAGAAAGAAAAACGAACAGATCCGAATCAAACAAGGTACGAATATCGTTTTTTGAGTATTTCTATAACGTTTATCAATGAAGATATTTGTTACAGCAAGTCTAAAATAACCAGGAAGAACAAAATATTTTGGACATAGGTACGTCTGATGTAAACATTTGTTCGTTTCGAGTGGAAAACGTTATTTGAATAGGTAAGTCCATATGAAATCAACTTCAACGTTCATTCAACGAATTCCTAACATTTCAGCAATCAAAAGCATCATTTCAGGTCGCAGTGATATTTGAAGCTTCTACTAAACCGAATTTCCATTTTCACTGACAAATAACGTAATGAGAACAAAATTCAGGGATTTTTCGTATTTTAGGAAAAAATACGCCAGGAAATGATACACGTTGAGCGCCACGTGCACACCGGTGGACATTTTGAATTTTCAAAGCAGGACCAAGTGTTCACTGGTGGTCATTGTTGATTTTCATCGATCGGACAGCATGACCACCCGTGGTCACATTATGTATTTTATTTGGGGACCGCGTGCTCATCGGAGGCTACGTTTTCTTTCATTATAACATAAGGAATGTAAGGTTTGGTCCCAGGGTGTGAGCATATTTCACTTGGACTTTGTAGTTGGTCCAGCAATGTGTACTAATTACTGGATATGTGACCACGGGTGGTCATGCTGTCCGATCGATCAAAATAAACAATGACCACCAGTGAACACTTGGTCCTGCTTTAAAAATTCAAAATGTCCACCGGTGTGCACGTGGCGCTCAACGTGTTAAACAGTAGGTATGTATTATGATAATTATCGATATTTCAATATATTTTTTCGATTTCCTGATATATTTACATGTATTTTGATTCCTAATAAAACCCGTTGAAGTCTGCTGTAAACAGTCGTCACGTGTAACCAGGCAAGTGGTTTAACGACTAACGTGTGGAACGTTCGAATCCCCATCGTTGCACGTTCTGTTTATTCTGGATAAGAAAATTGTTACCAGGTCAAAGAAAGCTGATGAAAATAATTCAAAATTTTCATGTGCATATTTTATATAGGTACGTTTTAGATATATACAGGGTGTTTCTATAAATCGATCAATTATTTCACATTTCTACGTTATAACAGAAAGCTTTCAATGAATTTTGAATTTCGAGTGATTTGTTATAGGAGGTGGGATTTTAAATATAGATACAATGCTTCGGATTCATACGGGGTGCTCCTATAAACATGTCGAATATTTTGAATTTCTGCATTATTGCGGGGACATTTCAACAGAAACGAAGAAGTTTTTGAATTTCAAATGATTTACTATCGATGGTGAAATTTAAACTATATTATGTTTTGGATTTATACAGTTTTACTTAGATCGAATTACCGTGCGAAGCCGGGGCGGGTCGCTATTATACTATAAGTTGGGAAATTGATGTAGAGTGGAACTGTACCAGACATTGCACCTTGAATCCAAATTCTATGTTTAAAACATCCTTTTAAACGGAGCAAATTCTCTCTATAACGAAATATTCAAAGAACATCACTCTTTGAATGGGTATTGGTAAAAAGGTATAAGGGTGGGTTTTTTCCGATTTTTCCCGACCTTTAAACCTGGCTTACACGGTCAATATTATTGAAGCAATATTATTGACGGCAATACATTTTATTCTATTTATTGTTTCAATGCACTCCTTATACGTTCAGTATATTGATCAATATCGTTATTGCTTCAATATTATTGACCGTGTAAGGTGGCCCTAACCTAAATCATTACGCCGGGCAGAGAGATCCTTCTGAAACAGTTTAAATACACCCCTAGCGGTTTGGTTTCATTCTAACCATTACGCTAGTGTGAAAGTTGTGCGAAAATGTCGAAAAGGAAGTGCTTAAGTTTGAATGATAAACTTAAATTTATCAGTGAAGTCGACAGCGACATTGCCGACTATAGAAACAAAAATATTCTGTATAACGAAATTTCTTTATAACGATTTTTGTTACGGATTTAGTGCTTTCGTTATAGGGTTCCACTGTAATTGTTTTAGACATTAGTATAACAAATGAACTAGAAATATAGGATTTCATTCATGACTATTGATGGACGTTTGCTGCATTTCTGAGGGAAACGTACCAAAAATTGTTGCCACCTCAATCCATCAGAGATTGAAATGAAGTTCAATGTAGAAGTACAGGGTGTTCCTAAATTCATGCGACAAACTTCAAGAGGTGATTCCTCGGATCATTTCATGGAAAAAAATGCATTGTTTCCAAGATGAAGGTTGTTGAAGTTTTTACTTCAAAACTAACTGAAAAAAGTAGAACGCCACTGGGATATTTTAAAGTAACAATTATTTTTTCGAATTCTTCGTTTAGTTTGTGACCAAAATCTCTTCGGCCTTTTTCTCGTGTAGTTGCTATTTTCACGTAAAAAAAATAAAACCTCTTAAAGTAGCGTTTAGTGTCGCTGCTACATAATGTGACAAATACGCGTTGAGATATTTCGTTTTTTTACATGAAAACGGCGCCCTTCATGGGCTTGTCGGAACATGACGCAATTTTATGTCACAAATTGAATGAAAAATTCAAAAATGGCGTACCACTTTCTTCAGTCAGTTTTAAAGTAAAACATGTACCTTGGAAACATTTTGTTTCCGAACCTACATTTTTGGGTTTGGTGTTTTTCATAAAATAGACGCGTTCGGCAATTACATCCCAGATCGGACAGATGTTTTGTCGCGTGACTGCAGATATGTCTGACAAATCTGGAATTATTGAACGAACTAGAGCTTAAAGATTGACAATTGACAAATCGACGTCTTGAGATTGTTTTAGTATTTGTTTACAATGAAAATCACATTTTCCAGGGTGGTTTGGAAAGGTGTTATTTTTATTGTAACTTTTTCACAATCTCACATGGAAACAAAAAGTGTCTCAATACATATTTCAAAACAATATAAAAAATTACAATTACATCATTTTCTATACATTCACTTCCTTTTTCGCCTAATCGAATAAATTCATCTTCACTCACTAAGATTTTGTATATTTTTTGCTGATGGGTTGATTGATCGATCTCATCCATAACATTTTTATTCAATGTTTGATATATTTTATATTTTCAATTTAGTTCGAGGATTAGTGTTCAATTGTTCTTCTAGGAGAGGTATTGCAGATTTTCTTCTCTTTTGGGAGGGGGGTTAATTACCCCAAGTAACCCCCCCATAAATACGCTATGATTACTAGCAGTGGGGTATATATTCATAGCTTTCAATCTTTGAGTTCGTATTACATAATATCATTATGTATCATTTTTGAACCAATTATCCGATAAAATTTCGTGAAAGGTTTGAAGTTTGGATCTTGTCAGATCCCTTGGGTTATGAGTTTCGATAAAATTCGATAAGCTGCATAAGAAGGTAAACGTTTCGATCACAAAGTATTAGTTGAGAACTCATCAATTCTTGAAAAACGCTTTATTTTCAGGAAAGCTTCAAAATGAATATAGTTTGAATGTAATTTGTATATCCTAATTCTACACGATCAGGCATGTAACACGGAATGAAGTAATAAATAAAACAATAAATGGGCCGAAATTATATTTTACAACGACGAATACTCACTTGTGTATCTGGTGGATGTGTCCTGGCGAAGGTTGGTATTTTGGATGCTCTATAATCGGAACATCTCTGCAATTAAAAAATGAAGTTAATTACAATAAAGAAAACCAAACTCACATGAGGAAAACTTATTGAAAAATCATCTAACCTCATGAGAAAACACACCAGACCAAAAATATGACAACTCAATTAGCTACGCGTTGGGCTAAATTATTGTTATTATCAACCATCATTGAAATTTCGGGAGTTATCGTCTCAACATAATAACTTCCGATACGAACAACTTCAAAACTCCAAATATTTGGGGTAGATTCAAGATTTGAAGAAAAAAGTTGCATTCATGAATGAATTCAATGAAACCAATGGCTCTCATAATAATCCAATTGATTTTTCATGATTCTGTTAACAGTATGGCCACAAAATGTAGTATATCAGTCTTCATTCACAAAAAAATCACTCGAATTTGATATCCTGTTATGGAAACATAGAGATTCATCTTTTCAATATTCCAATTGAATTTTCTATGGTTATGTTTAGACTATGGCCACGGAATTTTGCATGAGGCTTATTATGAGCACCTTGCAAATGGCCACAAATTTCATTTGGCTTGGTTTCGTTTTGTTTGAGATATTGAGGAAGAGAAATTTTGAATGGCGATATTTTATGGAACACCCTACTTATACGATTTAGCTGGTTAACGAACATAACTGAAGCATTTGGGACTCCAACTCACCCTGAAGATCTCAAGTCTCTAGGGCAATCCCTTCGAAAGTTATCGTGTTAACGGACATAATTGAATTTGACCACGGTTTCTTCATCATGGAGTCAAAACCTATCGTTTGAGAATATTATGGCTCAAAATTTGGGCAAAACAATAGAACACTCGTTTAAGTTGAACGAGAGCTCAAAAACGGTAGAAAACAAATTTCTTATCGATTGAAAACTACCTAAAGTAAAGGAATCTCTAATACTAAATTGTATTCATCTTATCTGGGTTGAGCAGTCTCTTGCCTCACGTAGAGATGGCGCTAGTCGATTATTTCTTCTTATGATGCTACCCGGGGTTTACAGAATCTTAAGTGTTTGAAAGCTTAGAGAAAGCTGATTGTAATAAATTGAGCCGAATGACCTCATGAAAATTCATATTCTGAAAAAATAGAACTCTAACAAACTTTTGAATTATTTTCACGGTTACCAAAGTTTCAGGCGGATTCTCAAAAATGCCTGACGAATTTTTATCGAGAAGTTGTATACAGGAATACTAAATGATAATTGGTCTCCCTAAAGATTCTTAAAAATTCCGAAAGGCAGTAGAGTGTGGTAATAATGAATTATGAGAACAATCGAAACCATAAGGTACCTACTATATTTTCCATCGTCAAAAATCTTGTGTTTTGAAGTTTTTTATCGCAAGTGAACTGAACATTTCTCTCTTTCAATTCTCGAAGAAACTGTGTTATGGTGGTACAAAAACAAATTCACATTATGACCGCGTAAATATTACAGGTCGTGAATGAATAGATCCGAGAAAAATTAAGGAGTGATTTGCTTTCAAAAATAGGGAGAAGTCTTCCATATCAACATTTTTTGAGCCAACCCTCGATAGTTACAAAAATGATTTCCTGAAAATGGTCCGAAACGGATTCTCTACCGAGATATAAGATAAAAGTTCTAGCTTTTTATCAAAATTCAGCATTGCTACTGAACTTATATTCGGCATTCAAAATGCTATGTAAAATTGAAAAACGATTAAAAATTTCAAGTCAAGAGTGTAGAATATTTGAGGCCTGTGGGTGTCAATTTATGCACATGAAAAAATCGTTGGTAAACGCCTGTCATTTATGTTCTTCAATGTTAAAGTGTGTATTTATTGAAGACGGACTTACTATGATTTTCATTTGTGCTTTTTAATGTATTAAATATCTACCCTGTTAAAAAGAAGGGGTGGAGCATCTCCAAATTCTACGATCTCGACATAAAATTTTTGGTATTTTCTCCATTCTCAAAGAGCATTCTGCATGGGTTTAGCATATATACCAAATTGCAATCCTATTGGATTGAATTGCAATAGCATTGTTTCTCCAAACAATGGCAATAGATACCTACCCTATCTCTGTAACGAAGCCGATTTGGATCCATGTTTATATATCATGCAGGTTTGGAAACTCATATCGAAAAGTTGAGATATACAATGCATCAGACAGAGAATTAACGTGCAAATTAACTCTCTGAATAAACGATCGATTGCAATAACGTAGTTTGGTTTCTCTCATGTTGTTGGGAGTGGCTTAATTCAAACAGTATGTTAGGGAACCTGCAGTTCTCGCATCAAATAATTTAATTTGTAAGGCTGCCCATAATACTCGATTCAAGTTCTTTCTGTAGCCTGCCATACTACTTGTATTACATATAACGATTTGGAAATTCACATCGAGAACATACGATATACAAGGCATCAGACAGAGAATTCTTCCCTACAGTTGCACAGATGAATAGGCGAGATAATGAAGTGCGATAACTGAATGAATTCAACTGTCTTACTGCGATAATCTAGTCTCGTCTCTCTCTTATCGCAGTATGGTAGGGAACCCGAACTACACGTATAGAATTTTTAATTTGTCAGGCTGCCCGTAATACTCGATTCAAGTATTCACTGTTGCCTACCATACTGAAGAATTACGCTCCTCTAAACGATAAGAGAGAGACAAGACTAGAATAAAGAAGTAAGACAACTGAACTCAGTGTGTTAAAGGGCCCACTCACTAAGAGGGAAGCGCGAAGACTTGAATGCGCGTTGTACGTGGTACAGTTAAAAGTGTGTGTGTATGGCGTAAATTTGGAATGCGCAATCATCTCCGTCGTGTGGCGTGTGCATTCTTCTCCGTACGTGGAAGAATGATCAAAAACGACCGTGTATGGGCAACAAGTCTCTGCACGTTTCATTTGTTTAGCAACACAGCGTCGGGTTCGATATTTATACCTTGGACATTTTTTCCTAAATAACAACACACGCCACTGCCATTAACATCAGGTCTTTTTTCGACGTCATCTCACGCTTGTCGCACATCCAAACCAACACGCAAAAGTGTATTTGTGTGGGCAATATGAATGCACACGTTTGCGTTACAGCAAACATGCAGAGACTTAACTGCGCATTCTTCCTTCCTAGTGAGTGGGCCCCATTACAGCAAGTGATTGTCTCGACTATTCATCTGGGCAACTGGACGGAAGAATTCTCTGTCTGATGCATTGTATATCGTATGTTTCAGATGTGAATTTCCAAACCTGTATGAGCCGTTCAGAGGAAAAATGGTATAAGTCAAAAATTCTGATTTTTGAGTTATACCGATATTCAGGTAGGACCTAACGATGCATATTATTCATCTAATGAGTTGTACAAGTCAAATCGTCGTTTTGAACGAGTTATAGCCACTCAATCTATTTCCTATCAACAAAATACCAAGCGCATTTCAGGAATAACCCTTTACCGCATCGTGTGCCATATTCTCAAGTTGCCTATCTTAAACTAATGACTAGTTTGAAGTTGAATTCATTATGTGAAATTTCAAATTGGTCATTTTTTTCCGAAAAATTACAATAGTTATTTATACGGTTTTTTGCAATCGTAATTGTGTATCAATGAAGAATATATCACCATAAAGAAACTGATGGAGTCGTGTGGGCGTATAACACTAAAACCCAGCGATCAACCGTGAAAATCGTTATTTACAAAAATGTTTTTGCTGGAATAAATTTTCTGAACAGTATTCCAGGATTGTCCATTTATTCTGGGAAACGCTGTATGAACCGTTACGTGAATAATTCAATAACAGCATCCAAGCGAGGTTTTTGCGAAATTGAAAACAAAATTCGAAGGTTTGTTTTAACAACAAATTGAATTGATATGTGTTTACATGATGAAACTATGAAGGAATGCAGTCGAAGTTCGGAAAAAAAATTTATCTCGCTACGGCTAAAAGTATCGACTTCCTGGACGCTTCTTCTTTACCGGTGTGAAAAGAGCGGCCAAAATACACGAAAACACCCGAACGCCGGAACCAGTGGCGTCCGCATCGATCTAGTTTATTCATATGAATTCGACGAGATATTGTTGAAATAGGTGAATGATTAGTGAAATGAAGCCTTTCTTCATAAGATATATTCGATTTAATGAAAATAAAGCAAGAACTATTCGAATCAGGCTCTATATATTGCATTCTAGTGAATTCAAAGATGAAATATTCTTCAGGACATTATCATTCGATATCGAGAAAAAAATTGGACTTGCGAAGGGGTTCAGGGGTGGAAAATTCAACCTTTAACTTTCACGTCCGTTTTTCCGAGGGAAAGCGTGATCCTCGCATCACCAAATTTGGCAGAAATATTCTTCAGGGCATTATCATTCATTGGCAAGTCCAATTTTTTTCACGATATCGAATGATAATGTCCTGAAGAATATTTCTGCCAAATTTGGTGATGCGAGGATCACGCTTTCCCTCGGAAAAACGGACAAGAAAGTTAAGTGTTGAATTTTCCACCCCTGAACCCCTTCGCAAGTCAACATGAAGATTTTATTTTTTGGACTTCTGTTTAATGGAGGAAATTCGAAAATAACAGAGCTACAATTGAAAGAAAAAATATTGAAATCCCACTGAAGATTGAGAAGATATCAATTGTTAAAATTTAACGAAATTTTAGGTGGTCCGCTAATTTTGTCCATCAGTATACGGGTGTCCGGGGAATAACTGTACATACTCTTACCAGAGTTGGAGTTGCACTAGCTGACTACTGATTGACTATAAAAAATTAATTTCTGTGGTTCCCTAGAAAACTACAGGTGTTTTTTTCAACTTTATGGAAATACTTAGACCATCATAAAATCCAAACTATTGATGAATATTATTGAAACTTGGGAGGTTATTGGCACATGCTGAGGTCGAGTCAGAAATACATCATTATTTCATTATTCCAGGGCTGGACTCATTAACCTTCATTTAAAGTGTTCAGGGTAAAAAAAACCACTTTGTATTTCGAATTACGTATAATTGGTTCACTTTTTAGAAAGAAGCTAAATTATGCATTAATTTGTGGTATCGCTTAAAGTTGTCACATCAACAATTGTTTTTTTTTTGAGATTTTTGAATTTGGAAAAAGTGGGAAAAATTGAATTTATTTACCTGAACAGCTTAGTCACCTTGTGGAGGTCGAAAATGAATAATAATTTTTTTTAAAAAGTCACTGAAAGTGAGAAAGACTATAATAATTTGTTGATATGCTGGGTGGCCACCCTAGACGCGGATCTCATTGCGATGAAGTGAATAACGGTATATTGCGAAAAAAAAATTATTGGCGACATGTAAAGGGTATACATAAGCACATTTAAAAATTATTCGTATGTATACCGGTGTTCGACAACAAAGATATAGATCAAAGTGATACTTCTTCCAATGAACACCCGTATACATACGAATAATTTTGAAATATGCTTATGTATACCCTATACATGTCGCCATTTTTTTCCGCAGTAACCGTTATTCACTACATCGCAATGAGATTCGCGTCTAGGGTGGCCACCCAGTATATCAACAAATTTTCATAGTCTTTCTCACTTTCAGTGACTTTTTAAAGAAAATTTATTATTTATTTTCGACCTCCACAAGGTGACTAAGTCCTGTTCAGGTAAATAAATTCAATTTTTCCAACTTTTTCCAATTCAAAAATTCATAAAAAAATAATTGTTGATGTGACAACTTTAAGCGATACACAAATTGAAGCATCATTTAGCTTCTTTCTAAAAAACGAATCAATTATGCGTAATTCAAATACAAAGTGTTTTTTTTCAACCTGAACACTTTAAATGAAGATTAATGAGTCCGGTCCTGGAATAATGAAATAATTGATGTATTTCTGACTCGACCTTAGCATGTGCCAATAACCCCTCAAGTTTCAATAATATCCGTCAATAAGTTTGGATTTTATGATGGTCTAAGTTTTTCCATGAAGTTGGAAAACACCCCTGTAGTTTTCTAGGGAAATCCAGAAATTGATTTTTTATAGTCAATCAGTAGTCAACTAGTGCAACTCTATCTCTGGTAAGAGTATGTACAGTTATTCCCCGACACCCTGTATAATAATTCAGTACACTTATTTTTGATACATGTTTTCTACATGAGGTTTATCTATCTGAAAAATGATAATACGATGAATTTGAATAGGTGGGTTTAAAAGGATAAAGGAAGTTCTCTCAAAGCAAAATAGCAGTATAATAATACTCACATAGCTTATCATCGGAATATTTTGAGACTGAGCCACAATAGCTTCGGTATGACAGTTTCCTTCGGGACCAAAGAATGCATAAACTTTCTCGCAAATCATCTCAGTCATGGCTTTCGTTGCTACCACAGTGTCCCCTTTGGTGTCGTTCCATTGTAGTTTCAACGTTACATTAGGCATAATGGTCTGCTCTCTGTTAACCTGCAAAAACATACAGAAATATCGTGGAAATTTCCTCATTTCACTAGCATTACATATTCCTGATGAAGTGAAAAATTATACGGACAGTATGGATATACATTGCGCAACAAAAGTTTTGTAGTTCATGTAGAATGAATATTGTGAGGAATGTACAGGGTTTTTCCTTTTAAGTTGGCCTATTAGACGTTTTAGGAGAACTAGTGAATATTTCGTTCTGAAATTTTAGGTGCAGCCTTGAGGGTGAAGGAACTCTTCGCCTAAAATATTTTCAAGTCGACAGTGTTGCCACGTCTATCTCAAACGCATATCTACTTTCTTATTTCAAATGGAACTACCTATATTTTCATTTATGTATCGATTCAATACCTAATTCGCAGTATAAATCACTAAAAAAAATTCTCTGCTATGCACTGTTGCCAAGTTATTCACAAATTCCTGAAACTTTTTTACATTTGCATTGCCAGTTTGGAAAAGCAATATCTCGATTATTTTTCATGCGAACGGAACCAAACTCAGCATCTCATAGTAAAGACTCCATGCATTCATATCGTATATTCAGTATTTTGATACATCGTAAGGTTTTTCGAAGATATCGCTCCAAAATGTGAAACTCAAAATTAAAATATTTCGAGATTTTCATATGGCAACCCCATTTTTATTTTACAGCATTCGATTCGAATAAAAAATAAATGGCAGTCTCCTTTTACACTAACTATTTATTTTGGATAGTTTTTGAATAAGATGAAAAATACTGAAATTTTTTAGTATTTATAGTTCATGATCTATGGTCCTGTTTACGATGAAATGGTTCTATGATTATGGCGTGAATTGTTGAAGTAGATTCTATGGTTGAAATCATAAAAAGTATTTGATGATCATTGACGTCGTAGAAAAAAGTTTACTCATATATTCAAACACGATTCGGGTTTCAAAATTCACAAGAAATGCCGGAAAATTATTGAAAGGACCTGTAGGACCTTAAACAATCGTTATTCACATTTAGCAAGAATGACTTGAAAGGAATTTCGAAAATTGTTTAGGCTTTCTGTTATCCTGACCTTATGTTCACTAATTATTTATTTTGGACAGTTTTTAAATGAGATGAAAATACTGAAATTTTTCAGTATTTATAGTCGTGTTCAATGGACATAATGCTGTGTGATTATAAAGTGAATTATCGGAATGAATCCTATTGTTGAGGTCATGAACATAGCACCAGATTACAGAAAGCTTAAACAATTTTCGGAATTTCTTTTCAGTCATTCGTGCTAAATGTGTATAACTATTGTTGAAGGTCCTACAGGTCCTTTCAATAATTTTTTGGCATTCCCCATGAATTGTGAAACAACCCGAATCGTGTTTGAATAATATGGGTAAACTTTTTTCTATGACATCAATGATCATCGAATACTTTTTATGATTTCAACCATAGAATCTACTTCAACAATTCATGCCATAATCATAAAACCACTTCATCGTAAACAGGACCATAGATCATGAACTATAAATACTGAAAAATTTCAGTATTTTTAATCTCATTCGAAAACTATCCAAAATAAATAATAAGTATAAAAGAGACTGCCATTTATTTTTTTATTTCGGATCGAATGCTGTAAAATAAATATGGGGTTGCCATATGAAAATCTCGAAATATTTTAATTTTGAGTTTCACATTTTCGGAGCGATATCTTCGAAAAACCTCACGATGTATTAAAATACTGAATATACCACATGAATGCATGGAGTCTTTACTATGAGACTACTGAGTTTGGTTCCGTTCGCATGAAATGCAAATGTCAAATAAAAGAGATAGACCAACATATGTTACATATTCGAAATCAGGGGAAAAAGAGCTAGCCAAACATGGAAAAATATACAGGGTGTTCCATTTGAAAAAATGAAGTTGCCATCAATATGTTGGTCACCCTGTATATATTTCAGTTTCTGGACTCATATCAAAAAACCTCAGTTGATTTCGTGAAACTTTTATACGAAACTTTTTTTTTGTATCACCTTTAGTAACAAAGTTAAAGGGGGGGTCAGATTATAGTGAGTGGCCGGTCTAATTTAGTGAAATGAAAGGATGATGAAATCGAGAAATGAATAAGGCAAAGATTAGAAAGAGAAAAAGAGAGAGAGAGAGAATTGAATCTCTATACCTACGCGATCTATCGCCATTTGAATCGCTCCAGAAATGACCAAGCCCTGCCTCTCCTTCATATCCCCCCTTATGGCAGCCAAATATCCGACTTTTATCACCTTCTCCTTGAGCGGCACTTTAGTAAGACTTTCAGGGCTGAGGAGAGTCCTGTTCGAGGGGATGCTGAACTCTCTGGAGGCCGAGTACCGAACATCATCCTGAAGTGGTGCCCGTGCACGGGCGTCTTCTTGGATATGGTTGAAGTCAATCCACCTCTGGGCAGCGTCCTCGTCCTCAGTAGCGTTCCTGTAGAAAGTCCAGGTGTCGTTTTGTTCAGCGGTGGGGCCCGTCTCGTAGGGGTTGGATGTGACCCCGTGGCACACATGAAGAAGTGCGACCAGCAGCAGAATCGGGCCGAGGCGCATGTCCGGCCCACACCACTCACCGATACTCCAGGGTCACCTGAAAATTCAATTAACATTGTAGATTGTGCTAATTTACTGCTAATATGGCAACAAAATATAACGGGTTATCCAAAAGTATAGGGCTGGAATTCGATATCTGTCAAACGAAGTTTTTTAAAAAAATTTTTTTTGTTCAGTTGAAAGTCTGACATTTATGAAAATGGATCGCTTGACTATCGCACAACGCATGAAAATTGTAAAAACCTAATACAAAAATGGCGATTCTGCCACAGCCACATTTCGTGCTTTAAGAGCAGATTTTGGTTTACATAATCGTCCAACTACGCAAGCAATTGGTAAAATTGTGAAGAAATTTGAAGAGACTGGATTGGTTACAGATATTGTAAGCCCTGTGCATCATCGTTTTGCTCGTACCACTGAAAATATCGCTACTGTAAGTGAAAGTGTTGCCGAAGACCCGAATCTGTCGATTCCTCGTCATTCTCAGGAATAAGGACTGTCTTACGGCACATTATGGCGTATTTTGCATTAAGATCTACACCTACACCCATATAAAATCCAGCTCACCCAACAACTGAAGCCAGCCGACCATTCACATCAACATCGTGGATACGTCGAATGGGTGCTTGAACAACCGGCGGTGGACGGCGATATCAACTGGCCACCAAGATCATGCGATTTGACACTGCTTGACTTTTTTTTGTGGGGCTACGCGAAATACCGTGTTTTATGCAGATAAACCTTTAAATCTTGAGTAGTTAAAAACCAATATTCGTCAAGTTATGGCTGAGATACCGCCCAATATGTGTCAAAAGGTGGTCGAAAATTACCTCAAAAGAATCGATGCTTGCAACAATTCGGGTGGTTGTCATTTAAATGATGTAGTGTTTCACACAAATGTCAACGTTCAAACTTTATAATAAAAAAGTAATATCATGATAAAAAATATTTTTTATGTGTTTTATTTAAGTTTACTTTTGAAACCGCAAAATGGATAACCCTGTACTTAATTGACACAGAAACTGCAGAAGGAGCTATTCAAATTTGTATTTATTTC
The DNA here is from genome assembly GCA_013421045.1 of Propylea japonica. Lineage (NCBI taxonomy): Eukaryota > Metazoa > Arthropoda > Insecta > Coleoptera > Coccinellidae > Propylea > Propylea japonica. The sequence continues at coordinate 81,665,353 of CM024243.1, forward strand.
TTTCTGGTACAACATAGACAGCATACCAAAAAGTAATGCTTGAAATCTGAAGGAAAAATGAAGGGTTTACGATTTTTCTAAATAAGTTTGTTAATATGTAATGTGTTTGCCAACGGGATTATCTATACACTTCCCAACATGTTTTGTCATTGATGAAATAAGATGGCCTATTTATTATGAGAGAAAGATCTGGGGATTGGGCAGCCATGGCAAATATTCACATGGCTTCCTCCAAAAAGGGGAAAGGTGGTCTTATTCCAGTATATTTTTCGACTTCAATTTTATTGTGTCGACATGTTTCGGCCTATGGCCATCATCAGAAAACAATTGTAAGTCCTAATTCATATAATGTATTTTACCCCTCCCCTTATAATTGAATCGAGTAGGATGAACTTCAGAGATTCCTTGCTGCGAAAAAGTTGAAACCAAATGTGGCCCCCTCATATGTAACATAGCATTTCGATTTCTCTTCGTACGGTTTGCGATTTCTAGAAATAAAAACCCCGTCTCTCGTAGTCCAATAATTCCACCTCTTTCAAATTTACTCGTCTGTCGATAAATTCGTTTTATACGTGCTCTAGGTAGTTCGACAACAACTTTGGATCTCCACGAACAGCTTGTTTGTTGTAAAATTTAAAATTTTTTGCAAGAAACGACTACAATATTTAAGTAACGAAGAATGTTCACATAAACTTTTATCAATTTTTAATCATTTACTCAAATAAGTAATAGATAAGCCCAAAGCAGGAGCTTTTGAGCGTTCGTACATAAGTGGAGTAACAAGACTATTACCTTGAAATTTTATAAAGGACTTGAGATTGATACCGAAGATATAAATGTAAAATCTCAGAACAATCGTAATTATATTCTGGATATTATTCAGAAATGAAATATGTAAAAGATAATTATTTAAAAAAAAATTATGGTTCTGATGATACGATCCTCTTGAAATTTCGCATGAACATTCAGTATATGAGTCTTTATTAACAAATAAATTTCACTCCAATCGGATATCTTGTTATGGAAATATAAAGATTCTTCTTTTCAATATACCAATTGAATTTTCTATGATTTTGTTGACACAAACTTTTGCAAATATGTATTAGGTAGGTATATCAGTCTTAATGCACAAAAGAAATCTCACCCGAATCGGATATCCTGTTATGGAAATATAAACATTCTTCTTTTCAATATTCCAATTGAATTTTTTATGGTTCCGTTAACACTGTGGCCACGAATTTTGCACGAACATTCAGTATATCAAACTTCATTCACAAAATGAATTTTAATCCGAATCGGATATAGAAATATGATGTTTCTCTTTTTCAATATTCTATTTGTATGCATGGTTCCATGTACACTGTACCCACGAAATTTTCATGAGGCTTATTACGAGCATCTTCCATGTGCCTGCAACAATTCATTTCGATAGGTTTCGTTTTGTCTGAGATACTGTGGAATAAAAAAATTTTGAATCGCCATATTTTATGGAACATCCTGTACGATTTCGCTGCTTAACGAACTTAACCGAGGCATTTGGGATCCGACCTCACCCTGAAATATCAATTCGAAAATTACAGACATTTGGGCAAAACGCACTCATTTATACAGGGTGTCCCAAAACTCGACGTCAACCCGGAACCGGGTGAAAAGGCAAGTAATGCTGATTGTCAGAAAAATATAAAAAAATCTGAGTTGCATGATTTCAAAATAATGGGCATTAAGAAAAACACGCCATATTCCATACCCTGTGACAGTCTTTTCGCTCCTGTTGCCACAAATATCAACTTTTTCCAACTTTTTTTTTTGCTGTGTAACCTTGAATAATGCTTGTCTGAACTGTAATCAAAATTTGGATACCAGCTGCTATAGGTTTCATGAAAATAGGGCTTGCTTCTCAGAAAAAATTCAAAATAACAATTGCCTAGTTTCCACTGACTGTATTGAAAAAAAATGTACTACGCAAGTTTGGCAAGTTTTGTTAAAAGTTGGCGCATTAAGTAAGGATTCCAAAATGGTATAATGCTTGTTGAACTGTAGATGCCGTAGTTCAAATATATTTTCGATTGCCTTTGAATACACTTTTTCTTGAACTGCTTCCCAGTAAAAAAGTCCAATGGATTCAAGTCCGGTGAACGGGCCGGCCACCAGATTGGACCAGAACGTCCTATACATCTTCCGGGAAAAATGTTACCAGAAAAAAATTTTTCAGGAAAATTTTTTTCTGGAAAAATTATTTTCTCTGGAATTTTTTTTTTCTGGTAACATTTTTTCCCGGAAGATGTATAGGACGTTCTGGTCCAATCTGGTGGCCGGCCCGTTCACCGGACTTGAATCCATTGGACTTTTTTACTGGGAAGCAGTTTAAGAAAAAGTGTATTCAAAGGCAATCGAAAATATATTTGAACTACGGCATCTACAGTTCAACATGTTGGACAATTCATTTGCAGCATTGTTTCCAAGTTTGATGTTCTATGAACAATATTGATAGTTGTATGTAATGTCAGTTGTACATGTTGAAATAAAAAGTCTTGTCAGACATCCGTGAACTGTTTATCTTCATTTAGTCCTCGAACGAATCCTAGATCAACACAACAAGCATTATACCATTTTGGAAACCTTTACTAAATGCGCCAACTTTTAACAAAACTTGCCAAACTTGCGTAGTACATTTTTTTTTCAATACAGTCAGTGGAAACTAGGCAATTGTTATTTTGAATTTTTTTCTGAGAAGCAAGCCCTATTTTCATGAAACCTATAGCAGCTGGTATCCAAATTTTGATTACAGTTCAGACAAGCATTATTCAAGGTTACACAGCAAAAAAAGTTGGAAAAAGTTGATATTTGTGGTAACAGGAGCGAAAAGACTGTCACAGGGTGTGGAATTTGGCGTGTTTTTTTTAATGTCCATTATTCTGAAATCATGCAACTTAGATGTTTTTTTATATTTTTCTGATAACCAGCATTACTTGCCTTTTCACCTGGTTCAGGGTTGACGTCGAGTTTGGGACACCCTGTATAGAGCTAGCGCTCAAAAATCTAAAAGCTCCTTCTGGGTGTTGCAGTTTATGTGTCAGTTAGTGTGAGTTTTCAAAAACACTCTGAGTAGAAGAGCCTGGGTTCAATGTAGGGTGGTCCACGAGTAGCTGTATAAGGTTTGATATTGAACAGATGGTACTTTGGCATGATAAAAAAAACCACAAAAAATGCGCATTAACGGGATATCGAATTTCACGAATTTTTTTCAATACTTATTACAAAGTTGGGGTTGCTCCTTTAATTGGAATTTGGTATACGTCAAACCCATTCAAAAAACTCACGTAAAAATTGAGAGGTGATTTAAAATTCCACGTCAGAGGTGTCAATTAATTTATATGAACATTTGTACCAATAGAACGATGAGCCGGGAACTAATTAGAAAATTCCAAATAAAAACGCAGAAAGACCAAAGCTTCGAACTCCTGAGCTGCTCTGGAGGAGCTCACCAATCAAAACAAAAACCCTTATGTATACAGAATGTACCGGGTTTTTCACTATAATTTGACCCCCCCTTTAACTTTGTTACTGAAGGAGATACGAAAAAATATTTCGTATAAAAGTTTCACGAAATCAACTGAGGTTTTTTGATATGAGTCCAGAAACTGAAATATACAGGGTGACCAACATATTGATGGCAACTTCATTTTTTCGAATAGAACACCCTGTATATTTTTCCATGTTTGGTTAGCTCTTTTTCCCCTGATTTCGAATATGTAACATATGTTGGTCTATTTTTCTTATTCTGAGTACCACAGAGTTTAAAATTTCAAGAACCATCTGGCATAGCGTTTTGGAAGTTCGTGAATATTTAAGTGACCAATTTGATCGTTGGATTGGTAATGACGCACCCATTTTATGGCCACCAAATAGTCCCGATTTAACACCGTTGGACACGTTTTTATAGCCGTTCCCGAAAGAAAAAATTTATTTCAGCAATAATGACAATCAATAAAAGCGGAGAATATTATTTATGATATAAAATCAACCACTATTAAACACATAATTCGGAACTAATCCCGTCAACGCACAAAGAATATTGATAATATTATAATGATTAGAAACAAATTTTGAAGCTTTAATTTCTGACTTGAATCAGATGAGCCATAATAATGCTATCAAAAATAGTCTGAATAACTTGAGACAACTATATGAACCATGTTTATTGAATGAAGGTGGTCATTTTGAGCAATTTCTTTAGTCGATGTTATTCTTACCATACTACCTACCACAGCTTATCATTTTTCATTGGTTAAGTAATTGTTAAGTTTTCATTCTAAAATAATACTTTTAAGTAGATTGTTTGGATATAAAGAATTTCGTAGGTATTTCACATATTTTTTATTCGGTGTTATCATTTCAAAACTTTGAAACTCTGAAAATTGAAGAGACACACTCACTAACGCATTTTTATTCGAGATCAGAAGGAAATAGCCTATCAATAAAAGGAAGAATATACAGGACAGGGTGTCCCATTTGAAAAAAATATAGCTGCATTCAATGTTGTTCACCCTGTATATTTTTCCATTGACGTTATTATAACTCCAAAAATGAGCATTTTCAGTAAACGCACTCTGCCATTTACAAAATGATTACAGATCTTGGCAGGTGGTTCTTAAAATTTTAAACTCTGTGGTTCTCAGAATAAAAGAGATAAGTCAATCACTGTTACATATTCGAAATCAGGGGAAAAGAACTAGCCAAACATGAAAAAATATACGGGTGTTCCATTTAAAAAAATGGAGTTGCCATCAATATGTTGGTCACCCTCTATATATTTCAATTTCTGGACTCATATCGAAAAACCTCAGTCGATTCCGTGAAACTTTTATACGAAACTTTTTTTGTATCTCGTTTAGTAACAAAGTTAAAGGGGGAGTCAAATTATAGTGAAAACCCCGGTACCTATTTTCACTGGAGCCTGAGGTGACCATGTTGTTATGAGCTACCGATGGCCGCTTTGCCCACACTTTGTTGATATTTGTCGGACAAAACACGTGTCCGAATAGGGGAGATCAATTCGGTACGAATGGAAGCGCGATCGTGTACACAACTTAACTGTTGTAAACTTTGTTCTAAAAATAAACCACAGACATTAAATTATGAAGGTCAAGCCATCGCTGCCGGGTATCTTGCTTCTCTTTTAGAATATACCAAATTCCTTCTGCCGTTTTTTAAACTGTTACTTACTATTTACTCGACTCGATAATTCTCGCATTGAATACTACAGCAAAAGATCAAACTTATCGTTGTGTACACTCCTATCCTATCTTCGAGTTATGCGTTCGTCTAATGAGTTGATATTGCAAAAACTGTATCTATTAATGTGTTTATTTTTCATATCTCAATTGGTTGTACGTTTGAATAGAAGCGAATTCAATTCGATAATATTGATAGTTCATGTTCATTACTTCTATATCGTTGAGATAAAGCTTTATTGAATACATAGCAATATTAATTAGCATGGAATGCATGGTGAGATTCAGGACCATTTTCAAATAGGGTCAATTTATTCGATTGTATCGGAACATCGAATTTGAAATCGACGAACTTGGGTTTTAAATTTTTGATATTGGACAACTGCCGAATGGAAGATTCGGCCCGTAGGCATCGATATTCAGCTATTCCTCAGGATCATCAGTTTTTCTATTCGAGTAGCATTTTTGTATAAAGCGTCATGATATAAGATGTTAGTTAATAAGTGCAACATATTTTAGGAGTAGATTCCGGATTGTAGTCCGGTCTATTTAGACCAAAAAATGAGAGTGAAGTTACATAAAGTCCCAACAAACTGAATTTCTGTGAAGTTGTTCAAAACATAATTATAAACAATGTCTAAAATTCCTCATCATTCCTCTGTGAGGAAAAAATTTTATTCGAGGTCAAATGTCAAAAAAATGAGTTTTTCGCGATTTTCAGCAAAACGGTAAGTTTTATCATAAAAGTACCTCAGACAAAAATTGTAGATCATAAAATTATCTATAAAAATGTAGCAATACTTTTTTTCTCACGAGCCACCGTTTCTGAGATATAACGATTCAAAAAGTTAAAAAAGTCGTTATCGTCATAATATGCACACGTTTCCACGCCACCTATGAGGTAGTGTACTTAGCGCTTAGTTATAACTTTTTGAATCGTATATCTCAGAAACGGTGGCTCGTAAGAAAAAAAGGATTGATACATTTTTTTATAGATAATTTTATGATCTACAATTTTTGTCTGAGGTACTTTTATGATAAAACTTACCGTTTGCTGAAAATCGCGAAAAACTCATTTTTTTGACATTTGACCTCGAATAAAATTTTTTCCTCACCGGGGAATGATGAAGAACTTTTAGACATTGTTTATAATTATGTTTTGAACAACTTCACAGAAATTCAGCTTGTTGGGACTTTATGTAACTTCGAATGTCTAAATAGACCGGACTATTGTGGAACTTCCAAATGGAATAAATTCGATAACGAATAAATGAGAGCATTCGTAAAAAGCTAGGACACGTCGATTTGAATTTTTTCAAAAAAAGTAATTATATAGGGTGTGTCATGTGATAGTGGCCGATACCAACTTTCTTATTTTAATACAACCCCCCGTAAATTATTAGTTTTTAGGATTCTTCAGAAAATTCAAGACATAATTCATGTACAATGCCCCTTCAACTGTTTCGGAATATTAAGTGTTTTCAGATGTATTACAAAAATTAGCACTAAGAAAATATTGTATTTCACGAATAATGTCAATAATATAAAAACTAAATGGGAAATAAGTATTGACTGCAATGTAGCATTTAGTGAAATGAAATAATTTTCTGTCTTTAATGTTAATTTCTGTAATACATCTGAAAACACTTAGTATCCCCAAAACAATTGAAGATAGGTATGAGACTTGAACATGAGTTATGAATTTTCAGAAGAATCCGAAAAACTAATAATATACAGGGGGTTGTACTTAATACAAAAAGTGGTATCGGTCACTGTCACATGACACACCCTATAAAATATTTTTTTTTAAATGCGCATCTAAAAATAAATCGACGTGTCCAAGCGTTTTTATAAAGACGCTCTCATTTATTCGTTATCGAATTCATTCCATTTGGCTGTTCAACACTGTATGATTTCTGCCGCAAATATTTCGTTATCAGAAGGTTGTTAAAGTTTTATTTAACCCGACTATTCAATTATTGCCCTACACCGGTAGAGATACGCGAATGGAATTTTGTGCGTTTCAAAACTACGTATATTCAGACATGCAATCATATTTATAAACTCAATTTTGAGCGATCGTTCAACCTAAACGAGTGCCATATCGTTTTACCCAAATGTCTGTATAGAATTCGGGTTAAAATTCAATTCTGTCAGTCCGTCGTCCGTTAGCACGATAACTTTCAAAGGGATTGTCTAGAAACTTGAGATTTTCAGGTCTAGTTCGGTTTCCAAATGCCTCAGTTAGAATCGTTAACCAGCAAAATTGTACAGGGTGTTCCATAAGATATAGCCATTTAAAATTTTGTTCCTCAATATCTCAGTCAAACCAAACAGATCGAAATGAAATTTTGCGGCCACATACAAGATGCTTATAATAAGCATCATTCAATAGCGTGGGCAAAGTGTAGATAGAATAGAACCATTGAAAATTCAATTGAAATATTGAAAAAAAAACTTCATATATCCATAACAAGATATTCGATTCGAATGAATTTATTTCGTGAATGGTCAAACAAAATTTTAAGAGGATCGCATTGTCTGAACCATAGAAAATTCCATTGTAATATTGAAAGAAGAATATCTATATTTCTTTAACAAGATATCCGATTAGAGTGAAATTTATTTTGTGAATGGAGATTGATATACTGAATGTAAATGCAAAATTTCAAGACGATCGCAGCACCAGAACCATAGTTTTCAATTGTCAAGTTTTTACATATTTCAATTTCAGAATAATTTTCCAGAATATAATTTCGATCGTGCTGAGATTTTGCATTTATACAGGGTGACTGGTGACGTATGGGACAACGGCTAACTGGAGATAGAGGACCTCAAACTGAATGAGGATTGGGGGTTTAAATGTCCTATAAGGCTATTAGTTTCAGAGATACAGGGTGTTTTTTGCAAAAGTGCTTAAACTATAAACTACCATATCTTCGTCAATATGGCAAATTTTTCGCTGATATTTGGCAAGCTTGTTAATAAAAATATTCTCCATCAGATAGACAAGAAAAAATTCCCAAAAATTGCAGGTTCGTATTCAAAATTTCAATTTCCGTGTCAGGTGAGAATATCACTCGGTATATGAAATAAAAAAATTAAATTGGGAAATTGGAATCTGCAAAAAACACTGAGTAAAAATCTGTTTTTAGTTTTGATGGCACAAATTTTTTAAAGGTTTTATGATATGTTGAAAGTCGAATATCACAATTTTTTCATATTGAATTCAAGCAACACACTATTCCTGAAAGAAAAAAACACTGAATTTGAGATGCTTAAATAATACTGACGCATTTTGAATATCTTTTTCATTGAATTTTCTATCAATATTATAAGAAAAACTCAAAAAACAATACAAACACAAAAAGATTAACAGTAGCACATATGGTTCATAAAAAAATCAAAAAACAAATGCTTGATATGCGAGAGCCATTCCCCTCACACACTTATTTGCTCTTTTGAACAATTGAAGTACGTTTCATATCCACAAGATGAAAAATTACTCTTGATAGAACAGTAGCACTAGATTTCAGCTCGAGAAAAGTTGGACTTTCTTCTCAGAACGCCTGACAATAATCCATCTGATACTTATTCTTTCAACTAAATTTATTCTTTTATTAAATAATGCAATGATTCATGAGAAACAACTAAGCAAATGCTCGAAATCAGAGCAATTTGCTTCAACGCATTTATTAGCTCTCTTGAACTCTAATGGTTTCTTTCTCTTTTGAGATGAGGATTATTCTGAGACCAAATATTATATCCGTTCATTTTGCGCAATTCAAAAACAAGTGTCATCTACATATTCTTCATTCGTGAATATTGAAGGCATTTTTCAGTAGATAAACAACGACACAATTCCCAATAATACACAATCAATGAATGTATGAATATAAACGTCATTTTTTGAAATAAGCCTACTCTGTGTAGTAGGATGTATTTTATTTATAATGAATAATAAACCTCTTATTCTAAAAATCACTTTTTTCCCTAATATTCTGTTTGCATTAAAGAAATTCATATGCTTCTCAAAAGAAGATGAAGTTGCTATACCTAAGTACATATTAGAGGAAAGTAAGTCCTCAAAATTCATACATTATTTCATTGAAGAATAAATTTTGTTGAAAACATAAGTACCAGATTGATTATTGTTCAGGGGTTCTGAGAAGAAATTTCTCGAGTGTTTCTGTTCTATCAAAGAGTATAATTTTCATCTTGTGGATATGAAAGTACTTCAATTGTTCAAAAGAGTCATTAAGTATGTGAGAGGAATGGCTCTAGCATATCGAGCATTTGTTTATTTGATTTTTTATGAATCATATGTGCTTCTGTTCCTCTCTTTGTATTTCTATTGTTTTTTTAATTTTTCTTATAATATTGATAAAAAAGGAGTTCAAGATGTGAAGGAATATTCAAAATGCATCAGGATTATTTAAGCATCTCAAATTCAGTGTTTTTTCTATCAGGAATAGTATGTTTCTTGAATTCAATATGAATAAATTGTAATATTCGACTTTCAACATATCATAAAAACTATGAAAATTTGTGCCATTCAAACTAAAAACAGATTTTCACTCAGTATTTCTTGAAGATTCCAATTTTCCAATTAAATTTTTTTAATCTCATATACCGAGTGATATTTCTCACCTGACACGGAAATTGAAATTTTTGAATACGGACCTGCAATTTTTGGGAATTTTTCTTCTCGATCTGATGGAGAATATGTTTAGTAACAAGCTTGCCAAATATCAGCGAAAAATTTGCCATATCGACGAAGATGTGGGAGTTTATAGTTTTAGCACTTTTGCAAAAAACACCCTGTATCTCTGAAACTAATAGCCTTATAGGACATTTAAACCCCCAATCCTCATTCAGTTTGAGGTCCTCTATCTCAGTTAGCCGTTGTCCCTTACGTCACCAGTCACCCTGTATATTCAGTATAATTTTGAGGTATAAAAGCCTCATTGTTCCACCAATGAACGAGGGCTCAAAAGCACATACTCAGGGCTTTAATTTTTTTAATGGTATGCCACTTAGGTACTATTCTAACTAACTAATCATTTTTGAATTTTTCGTTCAATTTCCGACCAAAAAACTCTCTTTCCTTTTTCCCGTATGGAGCAGTGTTTCTCTTTTTCAAATAAAACAAGTCGCTACTACATAATGTGTTAAAGTAGGCGTTAAGATGGCGCCCCATTCGGAAAAAGGGAGGACAGATTTTTTTCACGAATAGAACGAAGAATTCGAAAATGATTATTATTAGTTTAAAATACGCCAGCAACAAGTCATCTTTTAGTCCATTTTCAAGAAACCTATGTATTTCTTCAAACGAATGATTGGCGGACAAAAGTTAAAAGAATAATGTCTTTATTTAACAAGCTGAATTACCTACTGAAGGTTGTCGCACCTCTTTACTAAAAGTCTGTGCACTAGTTCCGCATTCGCATAATGGTAGTTTTTTATGTTGTTTGCGAGATAGGATATTTTTCATTATGTATATATGCATGGGGAAATGATTCAATTTTATATTATTGTGCGCTTTTACCTGCGGCAACTACGTGCAAATAGTTTTACCCAAATGTATGTTATCTTCGATTTTCAGCCAAACCCCAAAAGTAGTCTCAGATGGTCGAAATAAATTTTGTCCAATCAGTCGTCGGCCGCAAACACAGTACGGATAACATTTTAGGGCTATGACATTCTGGGGGACTGGAATAGAGAGGCCCAACTTAAATAAAGTTTCCTTCATTTTCACATCTGCTCATGAACATCAATGAAGAAGGATTTTAAGGCGGCCTTCAATGAAATACAGGCCTCCTCCACTTAATTAAACTAAAGGACAATCGTATTTAAATAAAAGACGAAGAATTCCTTCATGAATGCTGAAATGTGGGAATAAGTGAGAAATGGACAATTTCATTCAAGAAAAAATTATTTTTCGGCAACTGCCTTTTTTTCGAGAAATCTAGTACTGAAGTACGTACTAGGACTAGACCAGAAGTATGATTTTAAAAAATACAGTTGATCATTACCGAAGCAACGAACAAACGGTTTACAATTCATATGAAATTAGTTATTGAAAGTTTGTACGCAACACGCTCAATAAGTAGTTATTTTGGATTCGCTGACTTTCAGAAATTTATCTTTGGCACACATGAGTTGTCATGAGTGTCAAAATGAAGGAAATGACTCAATAAAGTTGACAGTAAATAAGTCGTTTCGATAACTCAAAAGTCAGACCAACAATAAGGGATCTTTTATTATAGGATCCTTCAAAAAGTTGGGCCTCTATTTGGATTTCGATTACTCTCTAATAACGCGGTAAAGTTTGTTAACGTGCCAGTAGTTCCACAGTTTTTCACTATTTCCTAAATATTTCCGGAAGAATCAAATTAATTAGAAATTCGAAAACAGAGAATAATAACTCGAGCGGAATTTTGTGAGGTTACTGCTGCAAAAAAATCGATATTTCATTCCAATGCTCTGAAATATTCATAAAAATTAACTTGCCCCCACGAATTGGTACGAACGGGTAATTGTTTCTTTTCGATAGATTACGAGTTATTTTAGATATGCACTACAAATATCACTTCTATTCGTATACTTTTTGATATCGCTTCGACCAAGGTTAAATACTTCAGTCGTATTTCGATCACATGAAATTCCTTTATATTCTACTCAGATATTAATTGGTTAACGGTTATTATTCTCCAATTGTGAACATTCCGTCGTAGTACATTGAAGATTTTTGATGCTGAATTTTAGGTATGACGGAATAAGTATGTACAGTGGAACTTCCCTATAACGAAAGCGCTAGATCAGCTGAAAAAAATCGTTTCAGAGGAATTTCGTTATACAGAAAATTTGTTTGTTGTTATGATTTAGTTTAAGGTCGGGAATTATTTCGTACGTTCGGAAAAATTTCGGAAAAAACCCACCCTTATACCTTCTTACCAATACCCATTCAAAAAGTGATATTCTTTGATTCTTTCGTTATAGAAAGAATTTACTTGTTTAAGAGGGTGTTTTTTTAACATGGAATTTTTATTCAATGTGCAATGTCTTGTACAAAATTCGTTATACAGGATAATTCGTCACACAGGCGTTCGTTATAGGGAAGTTCCACTGTAATTCGAACTTTTTTATGGTTTTTTAGAAATTAACATACTGAGATTTATGCAGGCCTTCACCACAAATTCTTCTTCCGTTGGTTCAATTCAATCGAGTGTGAACAATTTCATTTGATTAACCACAATCCAACGAACATATAATTTATACTTTAGTAAATTTCATGTTGAGCTGGTGATTTATGCGATTACTACAAAAATAATATTAAATTAAAAAAAAGCATTGGCGTACAATTTTTTTAACCGAATTTATTCGGATAGAGGATTGCTGAAAATTGAGAATGATTGGATTACATCGCATAGACAAAATAATTTTGAAGAAATTTAGGCATCATTATCTCCCTCAAAATAACAAATTTCGAATTCATCAAATAGGTGGTAACATAAATATCGAAATGACAATAAAAAAATTCAAATATTAATGACTCCGAAACGATTCCACCGATTGTAGCGTTAAAAACTTTTCCGCCGACCTCGAAATAAAAGGTAATTTTAATGTGTACGAAATTGAGCATTAATGACCCATTTTGATGCTCAATTTTTTTAGTCATTTTAATGTGCAATCCTCATGGCAACCGTACACAAAGTATTCAGAAGCACTACGAGAATGGTCAAAACTCTACTGAAACATAGAAATTCCATTATTTCAAGTGTATGTCTTGTGCAAAATTAGAATGTATTTCAATCAAGAATTTATACACTATTCATTTTGAGATCGTCCGAAAAATCTTGTAATCAACACGGTTATTAATCTAGCGGCTAATGGTCTCGAACTATTAACGAGTTCGCTCCGCTCACGCATTAAAATATATTGACCATTAGTCGCTGTCTTTAATAACCTAGTCTATTAAATAACTTTAAATGCTTATCCGTTCGAGAGTTATCGTGTCTACGGACGGCCGGTCGGACAGAATCATTATTGACCTCAAATTTTTCATCAGTGAGTCCAAACGAGTCGTTTAAGACCATTACCAGCCTAAAACTTGAAAATTACAGATATTTGGGTGGAACGATAGCACGCTGATTTTCTATGTAGTAACAAGCGTGCAAAAACATAAACCAAATAGAAGCCTGTCTTGGTCATTAAACGAGTGCTATATTGTTTTGGCCAAATGTCTGTAAGTTTAGAATTTTGAGCTGAAACAAACGATAGAGTTCGACTAACTGGTGCGGAATCCGTGGTCAAATTGAATTCTGGTCTGCCCGGTCGTCCGTTAACATTATAACTTTCGACGGAATTGGCCTAGAAACTTGATATTTTCAGGGTGAGTTAAGTTAATAAATGCCGCGGTTAAGTTCGTTAACCAGCCAAATCGTACAGGGTGTTCTGTAAAATATGGCCATTCAAAATTTTTGTTCCTCAATATCTCAGACAAAAAGAAATCAATCAATGGAAATGCTCATAATAAGCCTCATGCAAAATTTTGTGAGCATAGTGTTAACAGAACCCTAGAAAATTGGATTGGAATATTGAAAAGAAGAATCTTCATATTTTTATAACAAGATAACCGAGTGAAATTTATTTTGTGAATGAATATTTTGACTACTGAATGTTCAATTCTTGAAATTTTGCATGAACATTGTTCATGCAAAATTCTGATTCAGATATTAATATTAAGCAAGTAAATTTTGGTGCGTGTTGAAATGACATACCCAAATTGGTTACTGGCTCTTGGTCTAGTACGGAAGTCAGAGGACCGGCAGTGTCAATAAGCTGTATGTGATTAAAATGTAACTAGGTTGCCGTGAAATGTCTTTGTTGCAGCAGAATCTGAATGCTCACTGCCTTCGATACTGTCGCAGAAGTATTTCGGTAATTATTGCCGACAACGCAAGCGGCCGTAGGAAGGGCTGAGTGTAATTGAGGCATAAGAGAATAAAGGGATGTGCCATTAAAAAGATAATCTATATTGTTGTTCACGCGTCAATCTCATTTGAATATTATTGCGGAGATGTGATTAATCCGTTACCGTATTCAATATAAATTTAATACTGTTGCCAACGATCGCGTAAAAGTTTCCGACTGAAGGTCAGTATTCAATTCAACATTTCTACTGAGAAATCTGATTCGAATTTGATCTGACACTCAGCCAAACTGATCATTTTTCCAAAGAATACCTTTATTAGGGTGAAAATCGAGGCTTTTGAATCCAGCCAACAGTTATTTCCTGGAACGAATCTCTTTCCAATACTATTGTGTTACCATGAACGATAACAGGAACTTGCGTTCAACTAAGAAATTTTCTTTCTTTATTGTGGGAATTCCTGATTTTTCCACCAGAATTCGTGATTTGGGAAATATTTTCATTTCGCTTTCCGGCAATTCAATGGACGATGCTTTTGTTATGAAGAAAGTAATTTTGTGAGAATGCTTCCGTGAAACGTAAAAAGACAATATCATTTCATTTCGCGAGCAAGAATGAAAATCTCCTAGATATGCACTATGGAATCTCAGAGGTACAATCGTGAATCGAGTTATTCCTAGATCGTAATGAGCACTTGTATCATTGTTTTACAGGAAATGGGTCATAGTGAAAAATGAATGGTTGAAAAAATTGGTGGAGTAATAGTGTTATTACCTCGAACTTTTGTATAGGACTTGAGATTCATGCTTAGTATATGAATGCGAAATCTCAGCACAATCGGAATTATATTCTGCAAATTATTCCAAATATGAAACATGTAAAGATCAATAGTTAAAAATTAAATTTTGTGAAAGGACCCCGCACATTTTGTATGGGAATTTGCTCCCGGTGGATTTTGCTGAAAATTTGATATGATGTTCTACTAATCCTTCTGATCAAATGTCTAAACAGTAACAAAGCTGAAAAATGCATACTTCTAGGAGTTTTTAGCGATATTTGTATCCATTATGGCTTACGTAATATGGGAATTGGCTTCCGGTGGATTTGGCTGAAAATTTGATATGATGTACTATTAATCCTTCTGATCAAATGTCTCCACAGTCACGAAGCTGAAAAATGCATACTTCTAGGAGTTTTTAGCGATTTTTTGTATCCATTATGGCTTACGTATTACCGTTCACACAGAAATGTTTGAAAATATTTTGAATTGACAGAATCTGCTTTCAATAATCGTGAAATATAAGATAAGATAAGATAATGTTTATTAACCAATAAATACAAGGAAAAATAACAAAAGAAAATTTCGGCAATAACATAACGTTAACAAACATTTCTGTGTGGACGGTAATACGTAAGCCATAATGGATACAAAAAATCGCTAAAAACTCCTAGAAGTATGCATTTTTCAGCTTCGTGACTGTTTAGACATTTGATCAGAAGGACTAGTAGAACATCATATCAAATTTTCAGCCAAATCCACCGGGAGCCAATTCTCATACAAAATGTGCGGGGTCCTTTGAAATTTTGCATGAACATACAGTATATCAATCTTCATTAACAAAATAAATTTCACTCGCATCGGATATCTTGTTATGGAAATATAAAAGATTTTTCCTTTTAATATTCCAATTGAATTTTCTATGGTTCTGTTAACACCATGGCTACAAACTCAGAATAGGTTGTCGTAGAACAAGTTGTGGTAGTACAATTTGTAGGAAATTTTATGTACCTTCATTTTGTATGGAAAGGCTTTTCACTAAAAGTTGATGGTTTTCGAGTAATAAGCAAAAACTGACCAAGAATGAGGTTTTTCATCATTTTTGGTATTTTTTTTCCATGTTCCGTCACGAAATTTTGTTAGCAAACCCCAGATTCGGATTCAGCACCCCAAAAATTCTCTTTTAAGCACAAATATACTAGGTGGCCCTAGTATATTAAAAATTTAGTATAAGTTTTCATGTAACAAAAAAAAAGTTTAATTTGGTTGACCAGAGTAAGCTGTCTTTCGATCGAAAACAAATCGTTGATTCCCTAATCATATCAGATTTGGGTGATAGGACATAGGATCGCCAGATCAAGAGCACATGATTGGGCAATTAACGCTTTGTGAAACCCACCGTTGGTTCCACAAAATATTCAATCATCCGAAGAATAATAGAGGCGCCATGCGTAACGAGATGCGTGACGTTGAGGAGTCAGAGAAGCTTTTACGCGCTTGTTCAATGTTGATATTGTGGAAACGGTGAAATTATACTGTGAACAAATGCGAGGAACTTTGGGAGATTATTCCTCGATGAAAATAAGGAGGGGCAGTTCATATAACGACCCCCCTTCCAAGATACAGCCTCATTTTTCAGCTTCGTGACTGTGGAGACATTTGATCAGAAGGATTAGTAGAACATCATATCAAATTTTCAGCCAAATCCACCGGAAGCCAATTCCCATAATACGTAAGCTATAATGGATACAAAAAATCACTGAAAACTCCTAGAAGTATGCATTTTTCAGCTTCGTGACTGTAGAGACATTTGATCAGAAGGATTAGTAGAACATCATATCAAATTTTCAGCCAAATCCACCGGAAGCCAATTTCCATAATACGTAAGCCATAATGGATACAAAAAATCACTAAAAACTCCTAGAAGTATGCATTTTTCAGCTTCGTGACTGTAGAGACATTTGATCAGAAGGATTAGTAAAACATCATATCAAATTTTCAGCCAAATCCACCGGAAGCCAATTTCCATAATACGTAAGCCATAATGGATACAAAAAATCACTAAAAACTCCTAGAAGTATGCATTTTTCAGCTTCGTGACTGTAGAGACATTTGATCAGAAGGATTAGTAGAACATCATATCAAATTTTCAGCCAAATCCACCGGAAGCCAATTCCCATAATACGTAAGCTATAATGGATACAAAAAATCACTAAAAACTCCTAGAAGTATGCATTTTTCAGCTTCGTGACTGTAGAGACATTTGATCAGAAGGATTAGTAGAACATCATATCAAATTTTCAGCCAAATCCACCGGAAGCCAATTTCCATAATACGTAAGCCATAATGGATACAAAAAATCACTAAAAACTCCTAGAAGTATGCATTTTTCAGCTTCGTGACTGTAGAGACATTTGATCAGAAGGATTAGTAGAACATCATATCAAATTTTCAGCCAAATCCACCGGAAGCCAATTCCCATAATACGTAAGCTATAATGGATACAAAAAATCACTAAAAACTCCTAGAAGTATGCATTTTTCAGCTTCGTGACTGTAGAGACATTTGATCAGAAGGATTAGTAGAACATCATATCAAATTTTCAGCCAAATCCACCGGAAGCCAATTTCCATAATACGTAAGCCATAATGGATACAAAAAATCACTAAAAACTCCTAGAAGTATGCATTTTTCAGCTTCGTGACTGTTTAGACATTTGATCAGAAGGATTAGTAGAACATCATATTAAATTTTCAGCCAAATCCACCGGGAGCCAGTTCCCATAGAAAAAATGTGCGGGGTCCTTTATCCTGATTGAAAAACATTACAAGCCTAATAAATTTGGATTTGTATGTAATATTTTATGATTTTGATGTAATCCACAGATAACTTCAGTTTATTTTTTAACCAGAAAAAAGCTGGAACTAGACTTTCGGGGCCTACGTCTATCATTCTTGCATGAACTGTACAAGAATTTTAAAAGGAAATTTTCAAGGCTACTTCAAAAGCTTGCTTACAGTTTCCAATAATATCAAATATGTTGCAACGTCATGCACGCCTATGCTTTTTAAAACGCCACTGTTGATCATAGAATATACATTGACCGACTGCCAACTTTATTAAATTAGTATTAGAATCTCATGCTCGAGTACCTCTCAAGTAAAAGTATAGGTTACAATGTTTTTCAGACATCTGTCGAACTTGGACTGAAAACTCAGTGTGAATTATTTGTTTTCAATAAAAGTGACTCTATCTTCAGAGCTAGGTGATAGACATGATTTTATCCAATCGATATAAACCATTTATTTTTTATTCAATCAATTTTTCCTGATACTGCAGGAAAACAAAGGAAACCCAACCACTTACGATGTCAGAAACTACGCGTATATGAACTTTCTTACAAAGGAGAATTCTATCTGGAGGGCAATATCCATTCCCCACTTTTCATCCGACCGCTTTGAAATTATTGAACTTTCGCAACTTCGAGGAAGTTTTATAGGATTACTTTGAGGATTCTGTTTAGACCACAGTTGGAAATATGGAAGGGTCGGATTCAACCAGAAGTCATTGTTTTCGGGATGTTTGCAATTTAAGGGTTTATAATTCCACACCGTCTTGTTTTCAAAGGTTCATCAGTTATAAATGATGAACTACTACTGACACGTAGATTAATAACTTGGCATAATATTGTTTCCAGATGGCGGGTTCGTGAAGTTAGCAGAAAAGTTGGAAGCACTAATTCTTAAATTGCTATTGTATAGATGGCGATATGGTATAAAAATGTATAATTGCGTACATCTCAAAAATAACAATGGTGCTATGAAAGTTTTATGAAGCACGTATACAATTCAACTATTAGGCACTAAACATTTGACAAATTTTCCAGCAGCATCACGCTTGGTCAAAAACAACACTTAATTACTGAAAAACGGATCTGATACCATTTTTAAGGTACTAATATGCACTAATTAGGCACTGATTAATGAAACAAAAATTTGAAGAAATTCGAATATGTTGGTGTTGGTCGTGAAGTCAGCACCAGAGTGAATAATCTCTCATATTAAAAAAAACATTTCATGTTTATGAATTGGTTTCAAAAGCACCAATATGTAATATTGGTATTTTTATTTTATAGTGATCTGAAAGTTTCGGTGCTGAGCGTGAATATCAGAAACTTGAATTGTCAATTTCTTGAAAACAACAATGGCGCTATATGAGTACTATGAGGAACTAATAGGCACTAATTGGGCACTGAATATTGGACATAGTTTCAGAATTAGTGCTTCTAACTTTTCGCCAACTTCACGGATACCCAGATTGCTTCTATAGGCCTACCAGATAGTTGAAAAATTTATGGAATTGAATAATATACAAGGTGCAGGTCCTTAACTGGAATGAGCAAATCAGAAACGGAAATTATTGAAACTCTGCAAACTCCAGGACGTTTTGAAGGATAACTTTGAGAATTCTGTTCAGACCGAAGTCATTGTTTTCGGAATGTTTGCCATTCAAGGGTTTATAAGTCTTGTTTTTCGAAGGTGCGTCAGTTATAAATGACGAAAATAATTAAAGCAGCGAATAATATTAATCGATTGAAATCAGCCAATATTAAACTCATACTTCGGAGCTAATCTAGTCCTCGTTCAAGGCAGAATGCAAGTGAGTGGTATCAAACAGAGCACCTATGGATGGCCATTTCGTCCTTAATAGGACTCATCAGCACAGGATAGCTCTGAATGATACACGGCTTTCTTGGAACTTCAAACGAAATGGCACCTTCTTTCAGGTATAAATATACCGAATACGCCATCTCTAGTTCCTTACGAACAACCTTCTTCCATAGCATGAACCTTGAACGAAGTAGCGAGATGTTAACCATTTGTCGCACTGACCGAACCGTTCTTGCATTTCGCAAATTATACATCTTCAGTCAACATCAGTTGACATCGTAGTAAATATGTTTCGTATGGAAATAGAGATGGCGTTTTCGATTTATTTATACCTGAAAAAGGTAGGTGCCATTTCGTTTCAAGTTCCAAGAAAAGCTAGTATCATTCAGAGCCATCCTGTGCTGATGAGTACTAATAAGGACGAAATGCCTATCCATAGGTGCTCTGTTTGATACCACTTCCTTGCATTTTGCCTTGAACGAGGACGAGTTTAAAATTGGTTGATTTAAATCGATTGATATTATTCTCGGCTTTCATTAATTTTGTATTCATTGCGATGTTACGCGTTACACCTCTGTTTATAAATGACTAGCAGACCCAACAGACGTTGTTCTGCAGTGGCGCAGCCAGGATTTTATTTTGGGGGGGCTGAACTAAAAAATTTTAGATGATACAGTGAATAACGAAAGTTACAAAAAAAATAAAGAAGAAAGAAATAACGAAGAAATTAATCATTGGGGGGGCTGCAGCCCCAAAGCCCCCCCCTGGCTGCGCCAGTGTTGTTCTGTATACACAAAAATTCATTCAATTCGATCGAGCCGTTTAGTTGCAGAGTAGATGAATAACCTGAATAATGACTACAGCGCCATATGTTGATCTAATTTGTGGTCATAAACATACGGCATCGGCAACCCAAAATACATTCATACAATACATCCCTCACACTTCGGTACCTTCTCCTACCCGCCTAGTGCCTACCTCGGAGACGCATTTGGTGCGCGATTTCATCTTCAACCTGCCATATCTTTTGATGTATTCATCATAATTGAATGATGTAAGAGGCAATTTCGTTCTAAATTAAATACTGGGTATGAACGACGTATTTAATTGGATAAGGATCAATAGCGTATTCATAAAAAATACTCTCAAATATTGCCTAATTTTGAGAAACATTCGGATACCTTTAAAGGGTAATACCGAGTAAACCTTGAAAGATAGATATATGCTATCGCGCACTTTTCGTAGAACTATTGAAGAGGTACCTACATTTCCGTCATACATTGTTTCCATGTACGTCTTACGGTTTTTGCAACGCACCTGAAAATAGCTTGTCATGGCTGATTTTGGTACTCATATTTATTATCATTGAAGTTATAGTAGGTTTCCTAAATTTTTTCGGGTGAAAAGTATAGCCTATGTTTACTCAGGGATAGTGTAGCATTCTAAGGGTGAAATAATTATTGAAATCTCAAACCCACAAACATACAAATCTTTCCTCTTTATAATATTAGTATAGATGAACTAATACTGCCGTTGATGAATAGCGTGATATATATCTTTCCTAGATTGGTTCTGTAGGTTTGCCAGATTGTTGAAAAATGTATGGTCTACTGTATGCTCTCATTGAATATTTCACAGATTGGAGGTTCCTAACTGAAACGAGCGATTTATATCACAGTTCGAAATACGGAAGGGTCGGATTCAACCAAAAGTCATTGTTTTTGGGATGTTTAATTCAAAGGTTCGGATCTATGCGCCGTCTTGTTTTAAAAGGTTCATCAGTTATAAACGAGGAACTAATACTGACGTTGATGAATAGCGTGGAATATATCCTCCCAAGATTGCTTTCAAAGGACTACCAGATAGTTGAAAAATTTATGGTCTATTGTGTGCTCTAATTGAATATTTCACAGGGTGTAGGTGCTTAACTGGAATGAGCGAATCAGATTTTCAATATTAATACCGTTTAGCATGCATAATTCGAGAGTGTGTAGACCTGAGCCATTGTTAATTTCCGGGAATGAGTCCAGCCAAGCAACAGTAAAGTATTTCCGGCAGAAAAATACACAACTTATCAACCAACGAAAATGTGTCGTCTTTTTTATTTCCACTAAATCATACTTCCCCCATATAGTAGTTGAACTGGAATCCATTTGGATACATTGTAATTTTGAATTGGATATTAATGCCATGAGTTTATACTATTATGTGGGGTGTATCTGACTAACACCGAAAAATGAAAGGAGTGATTCCTCAAGATCATTTTATGGCAAAAAGTTCCCATAAATGTAGTTGCGGAAATGCATTATTTTCAAGATACAGGGTGTTGAAGTTTCATTTACAAACGGACTGAAAAATTGGGATATTTTATACTATAAATTATTGTGAAATTAGTGATGAAAAATTCTTTTGTCTGTTTTCGTGTTAGGTAGGAAAGGAAACATCTTAACTCGTACTTAAAGTAGAATGTTACGATGAATTGTTTCATTCTTTTATTGAAAAAGACGTCCCAAACGAAAAAGGGAGAAGAGATTTTTTGTCCTAAATTGAACGAAGAATTTGAAAATGATTGTTCCCGAATAGCAGGCCCTGGCAGCGAATCTGTAGCTCTTCATCATAATCTATTTCTATAAGGAGGGCTTATTACCTCTATTTTAACTCCTTTGAGCGACACCAGTAGATAGGTGACGAATCATGGATTCATACATCTGAAAGTTAACCGTAGTCGACTGCATTGATCTTTTTAGATGATATGGATCTAAAAGAAAAGTTCGCGCTCGAAGCACTTCCAAGCAGACGTCCGCCTTCTTTTAGGAGAATGTTTGCCAGTTTTTTCCAAGAAATGAGGAAAACTAACCAACGAAGACGAATCATTCTTCAATATGACAATGCGAGCTTTCCCAGATTGGCTCGAACAGCTGAGTTGACACCGAATGACTTCTTTTTATTCCCGTAGGAAAAATTTGAACTGATAGGTCTTTACTCCTGAAGAAGGGTTAGATTAGATTAGATCAGAGTAGGGGCGACAGATCAAAACCGACCTTGCGAGCAGATTGACCTTAAGATCTATTGTGAATCCCCGCGCTGTTTACCAGTCAGGCAGCAAAGTCTCAATGAACTTCACCACCTTTCTGGGGACCACATCCATTACTTGTTCAGGCTTTAGGAACCTGGAGCCAAGATGCCGTAACCGTTTCTGGTGAACAGCTTCACACTCACATAGCAGGTGTCTGGCTGTCTCGGTGGCTTCCTGACAGAAGCGACATGTACTATCGGGCGCTTTTTCCCATGTTTTTAAGTGATACCTTACGGGACAGTGCCCATCAGAGAGAGCGCCCATCAGTTTCCTCAGTTCCAATTTGCTGAGTGAGAGAACTTTCTTGGTCCAGCACGTCGAGTTGAAGAAGGGTTTGATGACATCATGTTTTGAAGATACCACATTTCGAAAGGTAAACGTGCTTTGACATTCGGTTCAAACGCACGCAGAAATGTAAAGATCATGGAGAATATTTTGCAAACAATAAAGTAATTTTCAGTTATTAATATCTGTTTTTGGCATCCAATACCGACAAAGGCAACTCTCGTTATTATTTCTCCCCTCAGGACGGCGAATGTTTGGATACGATTTTGTCCTTCCTTCTACTGGATGGCTCGGAATGTGAAGATTGTACCCTAAAACATTCGCCCCACCCTGTTTGAATAAGGTATGAAAATTCCAACAGAAACTCTCAGCATAATGGGTGAATTATTACGCTGAAAATTAATATTGTTCGAAATCCATTATTTGTAACATGTCTTCCGCTTCTGTACCATAATAATTTTCTGGAAAATGATATGAAACGAGCATAATCGAGGTCTTTCGAGGGGAAAAATCCTCTTAGCTCCCATCTAAGCTCCGGAGTAGTGGATATCATTATTTTCCAACGTTAAGTTGCTCCGAAGTTTCACGGTAAAAATCGATATTTAGAGAGGGGGGTGGAGAAAATTTCTTTCCTTCATATTAATTTTTCGAATTTTAATTTCCTCCGAAGGTTCCACGGTAAAAACCTATGTTTAGGGAAGGGGTGGAGAAAATATTCTTTCGTCATTTGTTTCTGTTTCGGTAATTTTTGTTCTGAATCAACGTTAATTAGTGGCAGCGGAAATTATCCTCAATAATTGTCTGAAAATAAGACCAATGAACGAGCGCTCAAAACCACCTGCTCCGGATATTTCTTAAAATAAATATTATTACAGAAATGGCGAAAGAAATTTTTTTATACAAATTGAACGAATAATTAAAAATTCTGGAATAAAGTAGGTAATTTTAGATTTTTGGTGATGAATATCTGTTTTTGGTTTTCAATGACGACAAAGGCAACTCTCTTCATGATTTGCCTCATCAGGACGGCGAGTGTTTGAATAAGATTTTATCTTATGTTCTACTGGATGGTTAGTAAAGATTGTACCCTAAACCAGCGTTTCACAACCTTTCAGTATTCGCGGCCCAATTTTCAATCTAATATTTCATCGCGCCCTCCTTTAGTTAGTAAAGTGGTTCTAATTCGAGCCATGCAAAAACCGTTTGGGGCAGGGGCGGGTTGTTGGTGCCCCCCTTGAATTCATTCGCGCCCCCCAAGGGGGGCCCGCCCACAGGTTGGGAAACGATGCCCTAAACCATGCGCCCACACCTATTGTTGATAAGGTATGGAAATTCCAACAGAATAACGGCGAATCATTACGTTGAAAATTGATATTGTTCGACATACATTATTTGTACGTCTTACGCTTCTGTACCATAATGATTTTCTGGAAAATGATATAACACGAGCAGAAATGAGGTTTTTCCAGGGAGAAATCCACCATCTAAGCTCCGAAGTAGTGGATATTAATATTTTCGAACTTTAATTGACTTCGAAGGTTCCACGGTAAAAATCGATGTTTAGGGAGGAGGTGGAGAAAATTCCCTTCCGTCGTTTGTTTCTGTCTCGGCACTGGCGCAGCTAGGGGGGGCTTTGGTGCTGCAGCCCCCTCCAAAGGTTAATTTCTTCGTTATTTCTTTCTTTTTTCATTTTTTTTTTGCAATTTTCGTTATTCACTGTATCATCAAAAATTTTTCAGTTCAGCCCCCCCAAAATAAAATCCTGGCTGCGCCACTGTGTCTCGGCAATTGTTTGTTCTAAGTAGATGTTAATTAGTGGCGGCGGAAATTATACTCAATAATGGTCGGAAAATAAGACCACTGAACGAACGCTCAAAATCACATGCACAGGACATTTCTTAAAATTTTTTACAAAAATGGCGAAAGAAATTTTTTGTCGCAAATTGAACGAAGAATTAAAAATACTGGAATAAAGTAATTTTCGGCGATGAATATCTGTTTTTGGTCTACAATACCGACAAATGCAATTCTCGTTATGATTTCTCCCCTCAGGACGGCGAGTCTTTGGTTATGATTTTATCCTCTGTTTTATGGAATGCTTCGGAAAGTAAAGATTGTACTCCCATGCGCCCACACTTTTCGTAAATAAGGTATGAAATTTCCAACAGAAACTCACAGCATAATGGGCGAATTAATACGCTGAAAATTAATATTAGTCGAAATCATTATTTGTAACATGTCTTCCGCTTCTGTACCATAATAATCTTCTGGAAAATGATATAAAACGAACGAAAATGAGGTCTTTCGAGGAGAAAAATCCTCGAACGTTAATTTCCTCCGAAGGTGAAAATCGATATTTAGAGAGGGTGGAGAAAATTCATTTCCGTCATTTGTTTTTGTCTCGATAATTGTTTGTTCTGAGTCGTCGTTAATTAGTGGGTGCGAAAATTAACCCCAATAATCTTCGAAGATATGGCCAATGAAGGAGCGATCAAAAGCACCCGCTCAGGGTTTTTCTTGAATTTTTTTACTTAAAAACGGCACCCCACACGAAAAATTGAAACACAGATTATTTGGCACAAATTGAAGAAAGAATTCGAAAATACCGGCAACAAGTAATTTTCGGTGATCAATATCTGTTTTTGGTGTCTAATGCCGACAAAGGCAACTCTCTTTATGATTTCTCCCATCAGGACGGCGAGTGTTTGGATACGATTTTATCTTTTGTTCTACTGGATGGTTCGGAAAGTAAAGATTGTACCCCAAAACAAACGCCCACACTCTTTGTTAATAAGGTATGAAAATTCCCACAAAATAACGACGAATTATTACGTTGAAAATTAATATTGTTCGAAATCCATTATTTGTACGTCTTACGCTACTGTACCATAATGATTTTCTTGAAAATAATGTAAAACGAGCAGAAATGAGGTCTTTCGAGGAGGAAAATCCTCTTAGCTACCGTCTAAGCTCCGGAGTACGGTAATTTGGGGCAAGACGGGATACCCCAAAATCTTTTAAGCTGAACATATCTAAACTAAGACTGGTACATAATTACATGTGACTAACATTTATTTATTCATTTTATGCCTCAGTCATTTGAATGTAGCAAAAATAATAGGTCAATTTTTTTCTTGAGCGCATGAATAGTTATTTAATCAACTAATTTATTGAAGACAGCGACTAATGGTCGAGATATTTTAATGCGTGAGCGAAGCGAACGCGTTAATAGTTCGAGATCATTAGTCGCTCGAATAATAACCGAGTTGATGACAAGATTTTTCCGACGATCTCTATCTGAATTGTGTATGAATTATTGATTGAAATACATTCTCATTTTGCACGAGACTCACATTTGACATAATAAATTTTTTATGTATCTATGTTCCAGTAGAGTTTTGACATTTCTCGTAGTGCTTCTTAATACTTTTGTTCCAATTTCATGTTAGAAGTAGTTAATTCAATAAATAATATGTTACTCTTACCATGGAATTATAAAATTATGTCATTTTGACATAAGTTTATCACACGTTTTTTATCATTATTCCAAAATTGAATTCAATACTTAGGATGAAATACCCATATTTAAATCTATAGGAGATGATTACCCTACATTATGGTCCTGTAGCGGTCTTAGAAAAACAGGAGATTCGAAAAATCATCACTTGGAACGCCAGACCTGGTTACAAGCCAAAGCGAAAATTAACTATTTTGTATCTGAATATTGAAAGTATTTATTAGAATAGTATGGTACCCCGATTTGCAACAACCTCAGCTAGGTACTTTTTTGTTTCATGTTTTGTATTTTGTTTCAAAGAATACATATATCATGAAATTGTGAGTTTAATTCTCAAGCTGACCTTAACAACCCTGTCTTGCCCCACCTTCCCCTAGTGGATATTAATATTTTCGAACGTCAATTTCCTCCGAAGGTTTTACGGTAAAAATCGATATTTAGAGAGGGGGTGGAGGAAATTCTCTTCCGTCATTTGTTTCTGTCTCGGTAATTGTTTGTTCTGAGTCGTTGTTAATTAGTGGCCGCGGAAATTATCCTCAATAATGGTCGGAAAATACGGCCGACTTGTGTCGGTGTTGTAGCCAATTACATAATGTTTACGATGTTTGTGCAAGAATGCTGAATGTGTATTCACTCCGACCATCTTGTTATTAGGACTATATTTGTTTGTGCCTTGATATACAGGTCGAATCTTCGTAACCTATACTCTTTTCACTTTTATGAAATCAGTCAGCAGGCTTTGAAATCAAATAGTTAAGAATTTGGGACGCTTTTACTCACGGAAAGAGCGAGTTTTAAACGATTAGTTTGGACGTACTGATGAAAAATATGAGGTCGAAAACAATACTCACTTTCGAGTACAAGCAGCTAGACTAGAAATAGAGCAAGAGCCCGTGAACCCCAGACCTTCGTTATTTTATAAAAGCTGAAAACTTGTCTACGCATGCTCCCAACACAGGTAAGAACGATGGACCATTATGAAATTTGAATTACCCTGGCTTTAGCAGGTAAACGGTATTAAAGGGGTGTAAAATACTGACCTACTTTCGTCAAATTATAAAGTGTGATTTTTTGATATTACCTTCAGAATATCATTAAAAATCACGTCATTAATTGCCAGACACTTACTATAGTGGCAACCCCTTGCCAGACACCTTAATGTTCATTGTATTATATGTGATTCTACTTACGTTATAGTATAAAAGCTGATTTTTATATATCATACTTGGGTAATAATTAGTTAATGTTTCCTCATTAGCCAGACATTTTTGATAGTGCCAACCCTTTGCCAGACAAGCTTGAAGTTTAGCTGCAGGTGCGAGGGCGAGACAGTATATATGAGTGGGTCCGAGTGAGACGGCATGATTATAATGACCTATGCAAATAAATGTTTTGCTACAGATTTATATAACTAATCATTTAAGTGAATCTCAAAAACATCTAAAAAAAAAGACATTCGATGCTACAACTGAATAAAATTGTTAAAAATTTCAATTATTCTATTAACAATTTAATTTAGTTGTAGCATCTTTTTTTTCAGATGTTTTTGAGATACACTTCTGTAGCAAAACATTTATTTGCATAAGTCATTATAATCATGCCGTCTCACTCGGACCCACTCATATAATATACTGTCTCGCGCTCGCACCTGCAGCTAAACTACAAGCTTGTCTGGCGAAGGGTTGGCACTATCAAAAATGTCTGGCTAATGAGAAACATTATAATCTATGAGTGGAATGATATAATTTTCACAATACACATAGAAGCGCATAGAAGTCGGGTGAGTGTATTTCTTGAATTTTCATATTTCAACCTTCCTATGATCTTGGACACAATATTACACGTAATATTCGACTCGTTGTCTTATAAAACAAACCCGCATTTTAAAAAATGAATGGTAAACGAACCTTCATCACGGTTAGCTGAAACTTGGAACATCCCCCAAAATTCAATTTTAATAATACATGATTGGAACTCTGCGAATCAGGTCAATAATCGACGAAGAGGTAAATAGGGTGCTCTGAATCTCTCGTGTATACGCTTTTCCGACATAAAGCAGGCAGGCACACTCTGCAATAATTACCGATAGGTAATTAATTTCGATAGAGTCAAACGAATATTTGGTTTATAACGACACGTCAGCAATTCCCTTGTAGCTCTGCAAACTGCTGAATAGAGAAGGGAATTCGGTAGCAGAGACGAATCGCATTTTACGAAATTTGATGAAAAACTTACTGAATATTAATTAACCTAATTAATTAGCTCTAATATCAGTTTCAAAGCAAAGTTATAGGTGAAACACCTCTTTTGAGTGGATGTATTATGTCTACATAGGTTGGGTCACGATAGTTAGTAGGGTACAATGATCTCTCACAAAGAACTGAACGCAAGATTGTATTGAAAATTCTGTTTGTTAGCTATAAACCACGAGGGTAGTTCAAATACAGGGTGGCCGGACGATTGACGTCAATAAGAAAAAAACAGGTTCCTCATGTCATGGGGTATTCGAATCACCCCCATGTATGTTATCCGATTTTTCACGGTTTCCAAGTTATGACTTTTTTATGAAATCTGAGAATTTTCAACTTGAACATTTCAAAAATTTTTTAAAGAAAAGTAAAAGACTTTTCTGATATTTTTCGTTGTAAATAGATCGCCATGAATTGTACTTTTATACATAAAATAACCAGCATCGTAACTTTGATAAAATTATGGAAATGTTGGTCTCAAGTGAGAAAGTTACGTATTTTGGATCATGATCTAAATTTCAAATTTGAATTAAAAATGTAAACAGGTTACTTCATGGTTTCTAAAGAGGTCAAAAACTGCGCTCAACACTCAGCTTTCAGAATCATAAATAAAAAATGGTACTCAACAGTCTCCTTTTGCTAGAATTAGCCTTCAAAGTCAGTGAGTGGAAAAAATCAAAGAACTAAACTTTTACTCAAAATTTATTTTTGGCCGTTTTAAGATTTTTCTGATCAAGTTATGATAGAAAATGCTGAAATTTGCTTTAGGGAAAAGTTTTGATAAGAAAAGAAAAGGTATGGCAATGAATCACACATCATGTAGATAAAAAAAAAATTATTTATAAAAATTACAATAAATAGAAATAATTGAATAAACAAATTTTGCGAAGGTGTAAATGTGTATTGAGGCTGGAGGTGGCCTTTTTGAAAACCTATTGTAAATTTTAGAAATAAATTTCTTTTTCTACATGATGTGTGATTATTGCCATACCTTTTTTTTTCTTATCTAAAACGTTTCTTCGAATGCTAATTTTCATTAATTTTCAGCATTTTATATTATAACTTGATCAGGAAAATCTTAAAATGGAAAAAAAATTATTCTGAGCAAATGTCTAGTTCTTTGATTTCTTCCACCTCGCTGACTTTGAAGGTAATTCTAGCAAAAGTAGACTGTTGAGTACCATTTTTTATTAATGATTCTGAAAGCTGAGTGTTGGGCGCAGTTTTAAAGCCTACTAAGAAACCATGAAGTAACCTGTTTACATTTTTAATTCAAATTTGAAAATTTAGATCATGATCCAAAATACGTAACTTTCTCACTTTAGACCAACATTTCCATAATTTTTATCAAAGTTACGATGCTGGTTATTGTATGTATGAAAGTACAATTCATGACGATCTATTACAACAAAAAAATATCAGAAGAGCCTTTTACTTTTCTTCAAAAAAATTTTCGAAGATGTTCAAGTTGAAAATTCTCAGATTTCATAAAAAAATCATAACTCGGAAACCGTGAAAAATCGGATAAACATACACGGGGTGACTCGAATACCCCATGACATGAGGAACCTGTTTTTTTTTATTGACGTCAATCGTCCGG
>CM024243.1:81695796-81733914 GCA_013421045.1 Propylea japonica
TGTCCATACCTTCAAAATCCCTCATTACCAGAATTTCTTTTTGCGAAGTGAACAGTATAAAGTACGCTGATACTGTTTTCTTGTATAACTTATGAGGAATATTATACATGTCTGAAAAACATGACCCCAAAGTGAACCTCAATAAAACTATGAAATCTCACTTTTTTCAAATAGCAACCCTATAATTTTGTAATTCCAATCGATTGCTCGTCAAAAATCAGTTATGGTGTCCCGAACATTTCATGCCGCAAAATCAGTATTTTTGTCGTTATTCAATAAAATTCGAATTTCACGATTAAAGACCGGTTTCGCACAGTTTGTAATGGGCCCCACTCACTTCGTTCTTCTCCGCCGTTTTTACCCGACGGTTTAAAAACGGTCGGGTAAAACTGCCGCAAAAACGAAGTGTATGGGCCTAAAAACGGCGCACTTACCCGACGTTGCAAATTTCAGACGAGGCCTGATTTTCGTCCGTTCTCTTGACTTTTTAACCGTCGGGTAAAAACGGCGAAGAAGAACGAAGTGAGTGGGGCCCTTAAGCTTGCATTTTTGAAGTATGCAATAATAATTTCACTGGAATGATATATCAAGGGTATGTTCTTTATTTGCGGCAAATGTAACAAATTCCTAAAAAGGTCATTAGAATTCAGAACGAAATTCACATTTACTGACTTTTTTGTTAAGGTGGTAATGTGGATTTCTTTCGTTAAAAGTTCTGACTGCCCTTTCTAATATTTTGTTACATTCACCATAATGAAGAACATATTCAATACATCACTGTTACTGTAATTCATATTTTGCATAGTGCCCGTTAATCAAAAAAGTATAAATGACAGTTCTCTAAAATGCATTATAAATCAACAGACATAGCCTTCTTGAAAACTTCTATCCTAATAAATCTATGGTTAGGCTAAGAACCTTGATTCAATCCTGAAATTCGAATTTTATTCAATAACGGCAAAACTACTGATTTTAGAGGCATGAATGTTCGGGACACCCTAACTGGTTTTTGACACCATCGATTGGAATTACAAAATTATAGGGTTGCCATTTGAAAAAAGTGAGATTTCATAGTTTTATTGAGGCTCACTTTGGGCCCTTTTTCAGACACCCTGTATAATATTCCTCATAAGTTATACAAGAAACAGTATCAGCGTATTTTCTTTTATTCCACTTTCGCAAAAAGAAATTCTTGTAATGAGGGATTTTGAAGATAGGACACTAATTTGTGACAACCTTTTTTCAAAAAAATTGAAAATCAGGTCATAATTCAAGAACCGCTTGATTGGTTGCACATATCATACATCAAATCAGTGTAGATTGAAGGAAGAATTGGAATATGTATAAATATACAGGTGTTTGCATTTGAAATAACGAAGTTACATTCGTTTCCGGGTGAAACCGGAAGTAGATTCCTCTTGAAAATATTAACAATTAAAGTTCATGTACTCTAAAACGAAAATCCAAAATCTTGAATCGTATTAAAATTCCTTCCTCGAAAACGTCTAATGAAACACTTAAAAAAATCACCCTGTATAAAGAAAACCCTGAGCAGATGCTTTGAGCGAACATTCATTGGTGGAGCAATAATGCTATTACCTCAAAATTTTGTACAGTACTTGAGATTCATGCTAAGTATATGAATGTGAAATCTCAGTATGATCAGACTTAGATTATGGAAATTAAAAAATGAAATATGTAAAAATCAATAATTAAATGAAAATACAATTATATGCTTCAGATGGATGCGATTCCCTTGACATTTTGCATGAAAATTCAGAATATAATCTTCATTCACAAATGAATATCACTCGAATTGGATATCTTGTTATGGAAATATAAAGATTCTTCTTTTCATATTCTAATCGAATGAAACAGTTTACAACTATGGCCACAAAATTTTGCATGTGGCCGAAAAATTCTATTCCGATTGGTTTCGTTTTGTCTGAGATATTAAGGAACAAACATTAGGAATGGTCATATTTTATGGACCACCTTGTACGATTTGGCTGATTAACGAACTCAATTTTGACATTTGGAAACCGAACTCCCCCTGAAAACCTCAAGTCTCAAGGACAATCCCTTCGAAAGTTATCGTGTTTACGGCCTGACTGCCCCACAGATCGAATTGAATTTGACCACGGATTCGTCATCAGGGAGAAATTCGAAAAGTTCTTCCATTAAACCGGAATGGAAAAACGAGACCGATTGTGGTACCGATCCTTCGTCCAAATTCTTTCATTCTAAGGAATGTGCTGCACCACATCGTCGCTATAATATCGTTTATATAACATATTATGAAAGATCTCCTCTATTTTTCGATCATTCTCCGATCAGCCGACTAGTTCACTCGGCGGAAACCACCGCTGAATGATGTTTTCAACTTGGTTGACAACCGCTATTTTCAATTTCATTTGGTTTACAACCTAGTTGACAACATAGTCTTCAACTAAGTTGATCGTCTGTAGGCCGCTTAAAATATCTTTGGTAGACACGCACCTAGGAGGCGCGAAGCGAGGAGGCGAGTCGTTGGTCGCCAGGATGATCTTTGGGGCATGTGAGCGAAATTTCTCGAGTCGGCAAGTAGGTATCCGACGGCCGGAAACGGGAAGTTCGGCGCGCTGTATTTCCAATATTATACTCGAATTTTGTCAAAGGGGAAATACACAGTTATTTTTGAATTTGTGTGAAATGAGTTTGTTTTAAATGGCTCATGAGAGTGTTTTGATTAGAATTTTCTCGATTGAGATCTGGAAAAACGAAATTTATGTAAAAACGAACAACATTTATGTATTTTTGTACAACTGTGCATGTGAATTCAAAATCGTCTGAAGTATAGGTATTTTATTATGTAAATACAACAAAATATTGAAGAACCCTACTTCCGAAGAAATTAAAATATCTGATAGAATTGGAAAACTGTGGAATAATTCCTTCGAGGGATATATGATCTGCAAACATTGAACTTTCGATTACTACTTGCTTTGTTTTTTTTAATCGGAGAAATAAAGCATTTCGTATCAATTATATGTATTTTATTGTATTCCTGGATGAAGAACTACGAGGATTTCATTGGAAAGTTCCCAATTAAAACATGATCATGACCAAAACACGATTCTAACAAATGTTTCATGGCTGACCAAGGCCGTAGCGAGGGAGGGGGGTCCGGACCCCATCGGACCCGAAATTTTTCCGAAGAACAGGATTAGAACATTTTCTTTTGAAAATTGTCATTCTGTCATTCGATGGAACCCCCCCCCTCCGAATTTTTTTTCTAGCGACGGCCTTGTGGCTGACCATACTCAAAAATAACTAGGGACAGCGCCAGAGATTTTACCGCCCCGGCAAAAGTATATTGAGAATAATTGAATATAAATTATTCTGATTTGTAGCTTATACAGATAAGCGGTATGCAGCAGGTAATAAAAAATGCAACTTCCCGTCACTTATTACTGGAAATTTTTCGATATTGTCGTAGGAAAAGTATTTTTTCTGAAATCACCAAATGAAGGAATTATTTACTACTTAATTTTTTCAATCGGTTGAAGAGAAAATAAACATTTCGTATCAATGATTTTAAATATAGTTATAAAAAAAATAACTCTCCGGTTTTGTCACCCTCCGCTTCGCGTTGGAAGACAACATAACCTTGATCTAAAATCTAGTACTTTTTTCCCTTGTATAATACAATATTTTTTCTGTGACTAAAAAACGACGATGAAAAAATATAACTTTTCACGAAATTAATCCGGCAGAAAAGTGAGTACTTTTTTTCCCGGATGTATACAATATACACTCACTGATTAGAAATAAATTGAAAAAATTGAACTGAATAACAGATTGAACTATATTTACACTTACTTATATTGATATTTTTCTAACCTGCATCATTGTGAATATCTGTTCATTGAATAATTTCGAAATTATAATTATTACACTATCGATAGCCATTTCACTCGATTAATGAATAACTGTTATTATTTAATTATTAATTTATGTTACGCACTAGT
This sequence comes from Propylea japonica, assembly GCA_013421045.1. NCBI lineage: Eukaryota > Metazoa > Arthropoda > Insecta > Coleoptera > Coccinellidae > Propylea > Propylea japonica. The sequence continues at coordinate 81,699,807 of CM024243.1, forward strand.
TGTAATGTGTTTTATCCTTAGAGTTTCTTTTGTATAAGCCTTTATCATTGTTCAATTTTCTAAACAATGCTTTTTTTACTTCTGTGGTGTAATTCGTACATTTACCTTCAATAAACTTTGTTATATTGTTATAAAACGTCCTTTTGTTGATATTTAACTCAAACATGAAATATCAACGATATGAAGAGCCTTGTTCAAGCCATGTTAATAATAACATTGTTCCTTGAACAAAATAATAATAATACATTTAAGTTTTCGAAATAATTGGAAATTGATGTTTATCACTCACCTATTATACTCTTTGCTAACTCTGAATGTTTTTCACATCGCTAAAACTATACCTACTTATTTGAAAACAAAAAGAAAAATTCATAAGCTTTTTTATACTTATTCATACTAGAAACAGAATGAGAGAAATTTTCATATCTTATGATCTGACTCTCATTCTACATATTTCTCAATTTTCTGTGTTTTCCACGGTCTGCATATTTTTCCCGTAGTCTCTAACTTGAAGCATTGTTTTTTAAACTTTAAACACTCAACACTGCTTAAAGTGTTTTTTTATTAGGTGTTTCTATGGTTCAAATTTATGTAAATGACAATTCCTATATTTTCTAATAAATTAAAATTAGAAAACCTCTTTTTTTAAAAAAAATATATTTCTCAAAGAAAAATTTCCTGAGTCACAAAAACGCGCAAGTAAAAAATTGGGAAGGCAGTTAAGCGCCAAAAACGCCTTGTGTAAATTCTGTGGCTTTTATCTCTCCTTTTCTATGAATTCGCTTTGACGTAGGAAAACACGTGTTTTATATTTATTTTATTTAGAAAATATTGATATCTGCGGTGAAAGGTTATAATTCTAGTTTTGCAATATATAAACTTGGGATTTTTTGTTTAGTGTCATAAGTGCACATGGATAACAAAGTGGTTCCCGTAGAAGCTGCATTTGCGAAAAATTGTTGAATTCCGTTCCTCTGAACGAATGCCCCAAAACTCCAAATAAGGCATCTGCTTGTACTTGGCACAAAAATGGAACAATTCAGTCCCCACACAGAAAAACTGATTGGAAGCAGTCGGACAAAATTTACCCAATATTTACACGCAATAGGGAACACACACCAATGGTGAGATTGAGCAACTTGGCTAAAAATTCAAACCTTGAATACGAATTACTTGCGAAATGTGAATTCTTCAACCCTGGAGGTTCTGTTAAAGACAGGATTGCAAATCGTATTGTGGAAGATGCGGAGAAGGCTGGAATTTTGAAACCAGGTGCCACGATAATTGAACCTACGTCAGGTAATACAGGTATAGGACTTGCACTTGCAGCAGCTGTTAAAGGATACCGTTGTATTATTGTTATATCTGAGAAGATGTCGAATGAAAAAGTGGATGTTCTAAAAGCACTAGGTGCCGAAGTGGTTAGAACTCCGATTTCAGCTAGCTCAGATGCTCCAGACGGACTATTCGGCGTAACCAATAGATTGAAGAATGAAATTCCGAACTCAGTTTTCTAGATCAATACAGTAATCCTGGCAATCCTTTGGCACATTACGATACCACCGCAGAGGAAATATTGAATCAATGTGATGGTAGATAGATATGATTGTTCTCGGAACGGGAACTGGTGGTACTATGACAGGCATCGGACGAAAAATAAAGGAAAAATCTCCTAACACTATTGTAGTTGGAGTAGACCCTGAAGGTTCTATATTAGCACAACCTGAGAATCTCAATGAGACAGATACTGATTTTTACGAAGTCGAAGGAATTGGTTACGATTTCATCCCAACAGTTTTAGATCGTAACGTAGTTGACGTTTGGGTGAAAATTAATGATAAAGAATCTCTACCGATGGCAAGACGACTGATAAGAGAAGAAGGTATTTTATCAGGTGGAAGTAGTGGGGCAGTAGTTGCCGGTGCTCTAAAAGCAGCTATAAATATGAAAAAGAATCAACGAGTGGTGGTTCTCCTTCCAGATAGCATAAGGAATTACATCACCAAATTTGTTTCCGATCATTGGATGGAATCCAAGAACTTACAAGAAACTGTTAATACTCAAAATCATTGGTGGTGGGACACTTGCGTTACAGAAATAACTATGCAACCTCTGACTATAGCCAAGCAAAGTATCCAATGCTTCAAAGTGTTGAAAATGATGAAATTAAGTGGAATAGATCAAATCCCAATCGTTGAAAACGATGGATCTCTTATGGGAGTTGTCACAATGCAGAATTTGTTGAATAAACTTATCGCAAAAAAAATAACAGCCACGGATGAAATTTCAAGTATTGTTGAAAGAATTTTCCCAAAGATTCCGAAAACTGGAACCTTGGGTGTGGTGTCGAGAACTTTAGAAAGAGAATCTTTCGTAGTTGTTGTGGATAAAAATAAGGCGCTTGGAATGATAACCGCAGTTGATTTATTGCAGTTCATCGCTACTGAAGAGGGTAGTAGGAGAAAAACGGAAGAACAAAATGGGAGTAACTGAATGTTTTTCTAATTCTATTGTAATCGTTGAATGCTTTAAATTGTTCTGTTTCTTTCCATATTAGCCATCATATCGAATTTTAATAAAAGTAATTTTATTGTTGTCTTTTCTTTCATTAAAAAATAAAGCAAAATAGCTTTAGCTGTCTGGGTAATTATTCGAATTGAAAAAATATGAATGAACCTGTATTAGGAAGTAATAAAACTTTTGAACTTCTGAGAAAACATCAATATAATAGATTTGAAGTTTGATTTTTTTGCTCATCTAGGAATCTAGTAAATTCAAAACAAATCAGCTGTCTTCACAAACAACTGTTGGCAGGATAGGATAAGGCCTACATTCATTCATTTGCTAAACAATTTCCTTCAAAATTGGTTCTTAAATTGAAGAAAACTTCGGCACAAAAATGTAAAGCAGCAACCCAGATAAGTATATATTTTTTTGAAATCAAGAGCTAACATAATACAATACACAAAATAAAAATCCCTAACTGAGGTTGTGCAAAACGGGGTACCATAACATTTTTTCGTATGATACCAGAGCTCAGGGAAAACCTCAGTAGAAAAAACCCTGTCTCGCCGTTCTTACAAAAATAAAACTTAAATATGGAACAATTATTTATTAGATGTTCAATTGTCTCCTGTGCTTCTCCGCATTCTCAACTAGCACTCTCAACTGAATTCCATTTGAAAAGCATACTATTGCAACGTCCATGAACTGTTCTTATACGATTAAGAACAGTCCATATTTTCCTTGGAAGATCAAATCCAGGAACTTTATTAGAGGGATCAGTTATTAAATAATAAGTGCTAATTCCATTGTAACAGTAGGGAGAAGCATTGACCTTGGTAGAAGATATTTTTAGAAACTTTTTGATGGTGTACCGTCTGGTAAGGTTTATACTTGGATGGCTGGACGCTAAATAAAAATTTTCTGGTCGACTAATAAACGAGAATGCCTACACCCCTGACCACAAATTTATGATTATCTTCTATTCTTCGAAACTTATCTGAAAAAGAAAAAATATCAAGAATAAAAAGTTGTAAAATAATTTGTAAGTTTCAAAGAAGGATAAAGACAAATGAAATAATAAAACGTTTTGATGATCATTATTTTTAAAAAACTTAATAGGTTTTTACTCCCAGTCTCTGAAACAGAAATAATTAAAAAAAATTTAATTAAGATGAAGTGCTCCTGGGAAAACCTTTGCGCTTATTTGTCAGGAGCAAATTGGTTTTGAAAAAATTGTTGCCTAAGAGTAGTAGTTACATTATCCTTTTTATAATTTCCTTTTTGAGTTATACTGTTAGGCAACAATTTTTTCAAAACCATTTGCTCCTGACATCTTAATTAAAAATATTTAATTATTTCTGTTTCAGAGACTGGGAGTGAAAACCTATAAAGTTTTTTAGAAATGCAGAATCCTCCCAGAATATATTTCAAATTATTATTAGATGCACAAATTCATAACAAATTTCTGGAAGATTTTCAGAATAGGAAATAAAATTAACCTATTTTTTTAAATTTCACTACCTCAGAAAAAAAAATTTCTGAAATTTCGGACTGTATTTTGCACTTTCTGACCAAATGTATCCGGATATTTTTCAAATTAACACAAATAGAAAGTATCAAATACAACAGGCCTAATAAGACACATATTGTCCCACAAAAATTGCAGTTTTTTATATTCACATATATTCAAATTGTTAGAAAAAATAAAACAAATCTTTATAAATTAATGCATTTATTTGACACTTAAAATTCAGAAATATATATTAATGAAATCATCTCGTATATTTGTCATCATATACCTCTATTTTTCAAGTAACACACACTTATCTATTTTAATTTAATATTATGTAACAATAAATCTTATTGTGAGATCACAAAATATATAAAATATATATAACCAATAACAAATTTAACAAGTCACTTTTGAGAGAAAAGATTTCAAAGGGAATAACAAAAATGTGAATCATGAAATATTGCTCTTGATAATTCGGCAGTTTTCATATTTTTTGACGTTTTTGGCAATATTTATTTCTAGATTCTTCCTATTTCAAATTAATGTTATTCCAAAATCAGGCATATGGATGTCAAAATGTTCGAAAAATGTATAAAAATGTTTTTAGTTCTTCATAATTACTTCACTACAAACGAAAAGATCGAATTAATTCTGTTCTCAGGCGATAATACAACCATATTCTATATACAGGGTGTCCACATTACACAATTTACCAGACATATATTAATTAACAATCAAGGAATTATTAAAAAGAGCTAAAACATCAAATGAACTGGAAGAGGCTAATGTTAATGATGAATCAATAAAATAATTAGAGTTCTCAATGAATTTGGCAAAAATTAACTTCAACTGGGGAATTGAAAGATTTAAAAAATATTTTAAAAGAAGTATCAACTTTCTTAAGCCATTCTGATCTTACTATTTCATATTTTCACAAATTGTTACTTTTTTGATGATTTTTTCGGTGAAAGTTTTTAGTTTCAATTGAATACCCTGTACATGTAATGCAATAAATATTCATTCATCCATATAACTGAAAGATAGACAATAAGATAAGAAGTGTGGATTAAAGAATATAAATTCTCAGAAGACAAAGTTTCATAGCATTTAAGTGTACCAGTTAAAATTTGGTAGCTCTATTCATCTGATACCAAAGCATTCAAGTTTTCCAGAACACCCAGTAGGATCTTTTTTTTAACGGAAAAAACGATTGTGGCAATTTCGAAAAATTGCTCTGAGTATTAATAAATTGCGAAAATTGTTCACAAGTAAACAAAACGTAAAAATATTACTGTAATCGAAGACAACGAAAAAGAATAAAACAAAGAAAATAAAATTCTCAGATGACGATACCTAATATAAACCGGTATTTGTACAAATAGCGCCAGTTTAAATATCAATAAAAATCAGTTACATACTTAATCGTAAAGCTCAGTTATGTACACAAATATTATTCTACAGGCGCCAGATATACAGGGTGATCCGATCGTAACCAAGAAATTCAAACCACGTATTCTACATCAAGAATAAGCCCTAGTTTGTCGATAAATGTTTCCTCTCCGCAAGGGCGTAGCCATGAATTATTTCGGGGGGGGTTTTTAACATTTTGGCAATTGACTTTGTAGGTGCCGGGAATGTGATCGCTTTCTGTAGCACTATTTGTTGTTTTCAAGAATTCATAAGTAAATGAATATTTAACTAATTGTCGGAGATAAGTTGCTTAAGTGCAAAAGAAGATTATTTTTGCATAAAATAACTCTGAAACATTTTCGGGGGGGGTTTGAACCCCCAAACCCCCCCCCTGGCTACGCCTTGCCTCTCCGATATACGGGTTTTAAAATTATAGAAAAAAAATGTTTTTTTAATACTTTCACACTGCTTGAAATATTTTTATGAAATTTGAGACATAGGTTTTGAGCGTAAGAAGAACTTTTTGCATATATCATTTCTTTCTATTTTACCAGTGGCGTCAGTACTGCAGCGAGACTGCGGTATCCTGACTTTTTGCTGTACGAGGCACCGTTTCCGGTTAAAAAATAAACATATTCTTATGCACGAAGAAATCGCCAAAATTGGATAAGGTAGGTAATATAATAATACTCTATTTTTGTGAACGAAACGTCGCGATTTTTTCATGCATGAGAATGTGTTTTTTTTTAAACCGGAAACGGTGCCTCGTACAGCAAAAAGTCAGGATACCGAATTTGCTCCAAATTGAATAAGGATTTAAATAGTAATTTTTATTGTCGGAAAAATCCAGCGGCGTATCATTTTTTTATCTGGAAATATTCAGTCTCGCTGCAGTACGGACGCCACTGGTAGAATAGAAAAGAAATGATATTATGCAAAAAGTGCTAATTGACACTCAAATCCTATGTCTCAAATGTCATGAAAATATTTCAAGCAGTGTGAAAGCTATTAATAAAAACATTTTTTTTCTATAATTTTTACATTTTCCGACATATGTTTATATGACAAACTTGGGCTTATTTTTGATGTAGAATACGTGGTTAAAATTTCTCGGTTACAATCTGGATCACCCTGTATTTCATCAAAACAATATGTTTTGGAAGATTGACGAAAAACTCGGGGGTAAAACTCAAAAATACACTATAAACTACTAGTGAAAGTATACATTATTCATAAAATTTTTTCGCTATTTACAATGAAAATGTGGTTGCACAATCCGATAAGCGTCCTGCGCACTTCAGAATACGATTGTTCAGTGTACCTGAGTAAAATACAATTTTGGTCAAATTTCCCATTGATTTATCGAAAAAATCACAACGAAATCGTCATTTTCTAACCTCACCCAAAAACTAGAATTATTCCGTTTAAGTTCCGTTAGATATTTGAATTTTGGGGAATCATATTCATGTTGTCTCCCTCAACAATATTACTGAAAGTAACAGGTGGCTGTCTGTCTTAGTTAATAGGTTATGGGCCTACAGAGCTCCATCTTAGAGTCACTTTTGACGCTATAAAAACACTGAATTACTGCTTCTATCAAGTTTATAAATCTTCTCCGGACATTTTATAAAGATTTGATGCATTTTAATCCAGATGTATTAATTTATTAATGCAAAAACATCAAAATTATAGAACCCCCACATAACCACAAATTCGAGGAAAACCCGTCGTTCTTCGTGGTAAGTTTGGCAATACCGCTGATTCCTTCACGCGATTGATACCATGGCAACCGTCATTCACGCCATCATTATAGTCCGTTCACGAAAGTTTAAGCGCATAGTAGGCGTTTATTTATCTGAAGTTGGCAGTATTTGCTGTCATCTGACAAGAAAATAAACAACATAACCTAAAATTTCAATATACACAGTGGAATATGCCAAATCGTCATGGCCAACCGACAGCTCAAAGTTTAGTGAACGGACTATATGTCATTTCTTCGAAGGATGATGCGGTGGTGCCAAAACTTATCATATAAGAATAAACAGAGGGGCACCTGTTGGATTCATCAATATTGTGGGGGAGCCAATATGAATACGACACCAAAATCCGATCAATATCTGCTCGCCAAAATTCAAATATTCACCTAAGTTCCTATAACAGACTTTCCTCGAAAAACAAGTCAGTAAATCCAACTAAAATATTTTTTATATACAACCTTAATCTATTCCAAATGTAGTAATTTGAAATTTATACAATACATAGGCACCCAGTTTCTTCAAAGTTTCTTTGAATATTGCAACCACGGAGCAATAAAAACATTTCAATCAATAATCATGGCAAGAAAGTTTATCTAGAAAATATTATTAGATATTAAAAATATTATAAAGGTAGCATGGAGCACCTCATTTGTACTTTATAAATTCATGAAAATTATGATTATAGTAACAATATTAAAAAAGAATAAAAATAAACAAACAAAATATAACAAGAACAATTTCGAAAGAAAGCAGACTATGGTACAGATGCAAAATATGTCTCAAGACGGTTAAAAAAAGTTAGATTCAAAAATGAAACAAGAGCGTTTATCATAAATATCTAAATTCTAGCGGATTTTCCAAAAATGAGGATAATTCTCGTTTTGGTTGTCGCTATAATTGAACAATACGTTTGTCGTTCATTATTTTGGAGATTTTACTAGTAAGTTTCTCTCACAAAACTTTTTGATTGATAGTAGCTTTTTAATTTTATTATTTATATACTTGACATGAGGATAAATTATAGAATTATATTTAAATTCATCTTTGTGTGAATATAACAACTGAAATTATTGAAAAGTGAAGAAAAATATCAGTTAAAAGTTTATGATGAAAGAAATTTTACTATCTTCAGTTCACTCAAGTAATATTCAAAGGTAGAATATTTATTTGTTTAATTTTCAGTGAAAATATAGTTTTTATTCAGAATTTTAGATAGATTATGCCAAAATTTCTGAAGCATTCATCAGTTCAATCATGTGTTGGATATTTTTGGAACAATAAATTTATAATTTGTTTGAAATCACTAACTTATTTCTTCAAAAATAAAATGTCTATCAATTAGAAATGGAATGAGAATCCAAAAACTTTACATAATGAATTGGTTCATTATTATACTCTAAAGCTTTAAAATTGTAATCTGAAATAAAATTTGATTGGCCTCATGACATATTCTGATTTTTGGTGCTCATTTCAGAGAATGGAAAACCACATTGGGAAAGTATTGAGTTCAAGTCAATTGCCTATGTACAGGGTGAACCAAACTTGACACTTTTAAACGGAAAACCTAAACAGTCAAATCTCAAATGTGAGTTTAACCTAACCTAATATTAAGCTAATAACTTCTATGGTTTAAAATCTGCTGGGTTCACAATGTCAAGATTTCATAACACACTTCAATAAACCTCTTGAAATCATAGAGCATGTCAGTTTACAGGTTAGGTTAAGATGTTCATTCAAGAATCTCACACTCACTGGTGTTAATGAAAGTATTTTTTACGAACTTCTTCAATTTTAATTCGCCATAGCTCTTAAAATTTGAAATGAATGATTTTTTTAAATATTTAAATTTTTATTTTTAAGATGAAATGAAGAAATATTTCACAGAAAAGAAGTTGGGATTTTTTTGAAAATAAACATCCTATAACTCAGAAATAATGAAAAAGAATTTCAACAATCAGTTTTTCACATTCCAGATCGTAAATATGATTTTCGTTTGAAAAGTGTAATTTGGCTATGATTTATATATAATTAAAATTAAATTTCGAGTTTTTAATACAGTTCAAATTTTTTTTTTTCGAATATTATGATTTTTTGGCGACCAACGTGTGTCATCATACGAGTTTATTGAAATTTTCTGTATATTTTTTTGTAAACTGCTTTCCAGAGTGGTTTTCCATTAAACATTTTTGTACGAAATTTAAATACAAATTATCCTGATAAGATGTTTAATAACAAGAAGCGAACTGTCGAAAAGCTTTCAAATAATTTTTTTCAAACTGGTAAAGTTGAAATTTAGTAGTAGCTGCCTTCACAGACTTATTTAGCAAATATTTTGTTCCTCACTTTCTAGAACATGTTGAGATATTCATCAATTCTTCATCCATATCCTTTGAAAATTTCAGTAGAACTACTGAAGAATTCAACAAGTGGAAACAAATTTAAACAAAACCGAAATTTAATAAGAAAAATTACAAAAACAAATTTACCTCTGATATTACAGGATATCCTTCAAGTTCTCCATCATAAGGACTACAATAAATATTTCAATTCAGCATTCAACAAATAAATAAAAATTTTAGAAAAGCCTTGAGCAGGAGCTTTTGAGCGCTCGTTCTTTGGTGGAGCAATAAAGACTAGATTGATACCGAATATATAAATGCAGAATCTCAGCACAATCGAAATCATATTCTGGAAAATATTCAGAATAATAAATATGTAAAAAATAAATGATTGCAAAAATTGAATTCTATGGTTCTGATGATGCGGTCCTCTTGAAATTTTGCATGAACATTCAGTATATAAGTTCCCCTGAAAATTAAAGGGTTTTCCAATAAGAGGTGTTATTTTGAAGAGCCCGCTATTTCGGTAGATGTCACGTAAGCAGCTGTTATTTTTTGACATTTGACAACTAGAAACTACGCCATTAATAAAAATGGAACGATACACGCTTCAAGAACGCATTAAAATTATTAAAATTCACTATAAAAATGGTGTTAATTTGGCAGAGACGGTTCGTAAAACTCGAACATTTTTGGGTCGTCGTGAAGCACCTTGTCGGACCGCAATAAAGAAATTGGGAAAAATTGGAGCTTTTGGGACAAGTAAGTGATGTGAAGAATAAAACCCGTGTACGTCGCTCAAGAACAGCCCAGAATATTGCTGCTGTAGCCGAAAATGTTGGAAAAAACCCAGGTTTGTCCATTCCTCCTCGTCGTTCTTTGGATTGGCATTCCACAAACGTTTTTGTGGCCGAATTTGGGTAGTATTGATCTGGACAACGTTAACTTTCAACAAGACGGCGCTTCGTGCCACACAAGCAACGTAACCATTGTACTTTTGCGGGAAAAGTTTCCGGACCGTGTTATCTCACGAAGAGGTGATCACAATTGGCCACCGAGATCTTGTGGTTTAACACCTTGCGACTTCTCCCTTTGGGGTCAAGTGAGAGAGAAGGTCTATGCCAATAGCCCAGCGTCAATTCAAAACCTCAAAGATGGAATTTGTGAGGCTATCGAGGACAAAGGGCAGCTACTTTGCGATTTGGTTATGTAAAATTTCATTAAAAGGAAATGGTCCTGTAAGCGTAGTCGTGGTGGTCATTTGCCTGATGTTATTTTCCACTATTAACGGCATAGCTTCTTCTTTAAAATGAAATAAACATCCGATCATTTATATTTAAAATGGCATTTTTCGTTGAATATCAAAATAACACCTCTTATTCGAAAACCCTTCACATGTCTCTAGGACAATCTCTTCGAAAGTAATTTTGCTAACAGCCGGACGGACGGCCCCACGCACAGAATTGAATTTGACCACGAATTCGTCATCTGGAAGTCAAACCCTTTCGTTTGAGACCATTTCTGGCTCAAACTTCGAAAATTACAGAAATTTTAAGGAGTTTAGGGAGAACGAGCGCTCAAAAACTGCCTAAAGCCTTTCAACCTTCTTTTTCTCAACTTACTGGCCTAGCAAAACTGTAATCATGGTACAACCTTCTATCCCGAATGCAAACCAAGGTATTGCTCATATTTACTCAGTTCTTTCGATCGACTCAACATCGACAAGAGAACTACACCCTTCGACAAGCGTTTTCGTTGAAGAAAATGAGCGAGTTCCCTCCGCTTCATTGCGGTTTTTTTACTATACAATTTTTTCCAATGCACTAACAATAACGGATCATTGGTGCGAAATTTTTGTCTCTGGTTCCGCAGAAACTATCACACTAGCTTGAGTCTGTTCCGGTTCTTCTTGCTTCACCGATTCAACACCATCGTTACGTTTTCCACTTTGATCGGAGTATCAGTCCCATTTTCCTGTTTTTCCTCTATTTTCACTTCTGGTTTGTTTTTCGACGATCGTTTTAGTCTTTTGGTCTTCGTTTTCTACGTTTTCCCGGAGACTTTTGATTATTTCGTCCTTTTCTCTGAGTTTTTCCGCCAGCATGTCTCGTTCTCGAAGCAGGTCTGCCACTAGTTTCGATATTTTTCGCCTGGGAGATGCGTCGTAGTTCTTTAGGAGGTCTTCGAATAGTTTTAGATCTGTTGGTCTTTCGGAGGTCTCTGAAGCACTGTCTTCGGTGTCTGATGAAAGCTCCATCTCGCTGTTCAGTCTGCAAAAAGAAAGCTTGGTCAGGATATTTTCTATTGATGAATGTTATTTCTTTATTCCTTGTCATTCTTTGAATGATTTTAAGAAGTTTTTATGAGAATACAGAATGGTTAAATAAGGGTGATAAATTCAGGGTAGGTTCGTTTCATGGAGATTCTCAAAAGGCTGGTGAAAACAGACCCATGGAATTTTGATATTTTCAGTTTTGTTAGGATTTTGAAATTCTCTAGTGATTTGCGTAAAAATTGTATACTGACGTTATCGAAAACGTCTCTGTTACCTAATTCCCAGATTGTTGTCCTTCGGCAAGAACTGTTGACCCTGGCAGCATACTCGTTCAGGTCCTCCACCTCTTTCCTAGCTTTGCCATTGGCCATCAGCGCCCTCTGTTTGAGATCAGACTTAATAGCATCATTTATTGATATTGAGTTTTCCCATACAACAAATGTTTTTTGGGTGTAGGCGCTAGAGCTACGTTAGGTTGATACGTTCCGTTGAATCTTTCAGACTCTGATAATGGCACAACCTGTAAAAAACAACCATATTAATGTAGAAAATATCGCTTTGCACATCTAGAAATAAAATTGAGAAAAACATCAAAATGAAGGTGAGAATGATGTGAATTCGATTATGATATTCAAATACGCTTTGAACCAAATCGTTATCGATAATCCTAAAATATCTTCAAAGTTTTCTTCATAACAATACTGGTAACAGTGAAATATCAAAAATAATGCTGTTCATACCATTACAACTGGTCCTCTCTGAACAACTACATCTCATCTACGAACCTCCCTAGTGATCTCCTTATGATCAAGAATGTAAGCACTGAGAAAAACTTCAGGACGTTGCTATATAAAAAGAGGAATGGAAACGGGAATACACCAACTATAACCTCAAAGAAAATACCGTAAAATGATACACAGATGGTTCCAAAACCTCTACAGGAGCAGGCGCTGGTATATACGGGCCAAGTACCAAGTGTGCACTGTCGCTAGGCTCCTGTATGAGCGTCTTTCAATCGGAAATCTTAGCTATTGGAAGATGTCTAGATATAAATCTAGAAAGAAACAATCAGAATTGCGATATAGCCATACACTCAGATAGTCAAGCTGCTATTAAAGCACTGACTCCTACGTCTCGACCCAAAGATGATCTGGGAGTGCCGGAACAAACCCAATGAGGTAGGCAAGAAAAATAAGGTCTTCTTATCTGGGTTCCGGTCATTCGGGAATCAAAGACAAAACGAAGAAGCCAATACACTTGCTCAAGAGGGCGCACGAATGTCACTCATGCCCAGAAACCCTTCTGTGGTATAGGTAAATGTACCTATAAGAAGGAGTTTCTGGCCAAGGAGAAAGCCGAAAGGAAAAACTCTGGCGGAATCCCCCATGGATGGATCATTCCACTAAGTTCTTTCGGAATTTGAAACAGCAAGATCCAAAAGATCTCAGGACAACTGTCGCCACAGAAGCACCTGTTGAGAAGGGATTACCGACACTGACGAGTGTAGTTCTGTGGGGAGGAGGAAGAAACCCCTATCACCTAGTCACGGAAGCTTTGGCATTGCGATCCTAAGGAGAGAATGCTTGGGCGAGAAACTTGTAAGAGTGAGGAACTAGCCTACACAGATATTGGATTTCATCAGATCTCTGGAACTGAAAGGCGAGCTGGGAAGAGTGTGGTCAAAACAGCTCTGTAAGAGGGGCACAATAGACCTTGAGGTCGCAGTGAACTGTACCCCTTTTTATACTATAACTATAACTAATGGCGAGGCATTCTGTAACTAGCGAACATAGGTTTTCTCCTCTTCCCTACCGAATCTACACTCGTTCAGCCAATTCTCACTATAAGCTTTTTTTTAACATATTTATGAATTTACAAACTTCATCGATTATTTGAGTGGATCGATTATTTTGCCGGTGAGTGTATAAATGAACTCTACTGGACAGCGAGCTGTATATGGATATCTCAAAAAACTGAAAGGAAGGGAGCGCTATAGACCAAGAGGTCTATACCTCTACGTTTAGTAATGTTTCCAAAGTCCTCTGTGAACAAGAACCTTTTAATTGTTTTGACAGTTAAAACAGTTACATATTATTTTATTTGTCCTCTATTCAAAGTTTTCACATTTAATAAAGCAACCCATTTTTAAGTTAATCAATTGTAGCCAAACAATGCATATTATAATTATGCACATATCGAAAGAAAAGTTTCATCAAACCTTGTTCACAAGCGTTAAATTAGGTTATTTTCAATATGGGCAGATGGCACAGGTGATTCTTAGATAGATATCTGTGAATTATATTCACATTATGAGATACAAATCGGTCTTTTCATAAATTATTTCCTATGCCATTGGTGATACATTTAAGACTTGAATAAGCATCGATTTTTTGAGTGGATCGATTATTTTGAGTGAGTGTACTGAGTGTAGTATACTTAAATATACACTTACTTTTTTCGGGGTGTTGCAAACGTTGGAGGTTCGGCATAATGGGCAGTCTTCTTGATTTTAGTCTCGGAAATTTGGAGGTACGGGTCTGAAGGCAGACATATGCCTCAGGTTTGCTAGATCTTGAACGTAGGGGTTGTAGTAAGGATCCAGAGACGCGTAGATCTGCTGTATCTGCATGTTGTACGGGGGAATAAGATGAGAGTATTCTTGTAACTTTTGTTTCTTCAGGGGAAGTTCGTGATTTCTTATCAGCTCGGAAGCCAATATCTGAAAGAAAAAAGCCTGTTAGTTTTTTATTCGTGAGATATTGCATTGAAGAATATAAAGGGTTTTCGAATAAGAGGTGTTATTTTGGTATTCAAAGAAAAATGCCATTTTTAATATAAATGATCGGATGTTTATTTCATTATAAAGAAGAAGCTATGCCGTTAAAAGTGGAAAATAACATCAGGCAAATGACCACCACGACCATGCTTACAGGACCATATCCTTTCAATGAAATTTTCCATAACCAAATCGCAAAGTGGCTGCCGTATGTCCTCCACACGAATTCCATCTTTGAGGTCTTGAATCGACGCTGGCCTATTGGCGTAGACCTTCTCTTTTACGTGGTCCCAAAGGAAGTAGTCGCAAGGTGTTAAAACACAAGATCTCGGTGGCTAATTGTGATCACCTATCCGAGAGATAACAGGGTCCGGAAATTTTTCGCGCAAAAGATCTTGGGTTCGCTGCTTGTGTGGCACGAAGCGCCGTCTTGTTGGGAGTAAACGTTGTCCAGATTGATACTTTCCAATTACGCCCATAAAAAATCATTATTCATTTCTCGATACACACGTTGAGGAAAGAGAGGCTTTTCAACAATAACTCTTAGATTTTCCGAGTCCCAAATGTGACAATTTTGCTTGTCGATGAAGCCACCGAGGTGGCAATGGGCCTTGTCACACAAAATGATTTTTCGATGGAATTCTGGATCATCAACGACCCAATCAGCAAAGACACGACGTTGTTGATGATCGGCCGGCTTGAGTTCTTAAGTTAACTGAACTTTATAAGCCTTAAGACCCGAATCTTAATGCAAAATACGGTGTAATGACGTTTGTGGAATGCCTTATGATTTTCCGATGGAATTCCGGATCATTTTCATGCATTTCAACGATCCAATTAGCAAAGACACGACGTTGTTGATGATTGGCCGGCTTGAGTTCTTGTGTTAACTCAACTTTATAAGCTTTAAGACCTAAATCTTCATGCAAAATACGGTGTGATGACGTTTGTGGAATGCCTAATTCCAAAAAACGAGGAAGATTGGACAAACCTGGATTTTTTCAACACTTTCGGCACCATCAGCAATATTCTCGGCTATTCTCGAGCGACGTGCACGGGTTTTATTCGTCACATCACTAACTTGTCCCAACAGCTCGAATTTTTTAATCACTTTCTTTATTGCGGTCAGACAAGGTGCTTCACGACGACCCAAAAACGTTCGAGTTTTACGAACAGTCTCTTCCAAATTTTCACCATTTTTATAGTGAATTTTAATATTTTCAATGAGTTCTTGAAGCATGTATCGTTCCATTTTTATTAATGGCGTAGTTTATACTTGACAAATGCCAAAAAATGACTGCTTCAAATGTGACATCTACCGAAGTAGCCGGGAAGTGTGTTTACTGAAAAAGCTCATTTTTGGAATTATAATAACGTCAATGGGAAGATATACAGGGTGAACAACATTGAATACAACTATATTTTTTCAAATGGGACACCCTGTCCTGTGTATTCTTCCTTTTTTTGATAGGCTATTTCCTCCTGATCTCGAATATAAATGCGTATGTGGATGTGTCTCATCAATTTTCAAAGTTTTGAAATGATGACACCGAATGAAAAAATATGTGTAATACCTATGAAATTCTTTTTATCCAAACAATCTACTTAAAAGTATTATTTTAGAATGAATACTCAACAATTACTTAACCAATGAAAAATGATAAACTATGGTAGTATGGTAAGAATAACATCAACTAAAAATTGCTCAAATGACCACCTTCATTCAATACACATAGTTCATATAGTTGTCTCAAGTTGTTTAGACTATTTTTGATAGCATTATTATGGCTCTGATTCAAGTCAGAAATTAAAGCTTCAAAACTTGTTTCTAATCATTACAATATCATCATTATTCTTTGTGCGTTGACGGGATTAGTTCCGAATTATGGGTCTAATATTGGTTGATTTTATATCATTAATATTAACCTCCGCTTTCATTGATTGTCATTATTGCTGAAGTAAATTTTTTTCTTCAGGAACGGCTATAAAAACGTGTCCAACGGTGTTAAATCGGGACTATTTGGTGGCCATAAAATGGATGCGCCATTACCAGTCAAAAGATCAAATTGGCCACTTAAATATTCACGAACTTCCAAAACGCTATGCCAGATGGTTATTGAAATTTGAAACTCTGTAGTGCTCAGAATAAAAAAGAAAGACCAACATATGTTACATATTCGAAATCAGGGGAAAAAGAGCTAACCAAATATGGAAAAATATACAGGGTGTTCCATTTGAAAAAATGAAGTTGCCATCAATATGTTGGTCACCCTGTATATATTTCAGTTTCTGGACTCATATTAAAAAACCTCAGTTGATTTCGTGAAACTTTTATACGAAACATTTTTTTGTATCTCCTTCAGTAACAAAGTTAAAGGGGGGGTCAAATTATAGTGAAAAACCCGGTACACATTACTTCTACGATATTTCACAAGCGCTGAATCGATATAGAGACGAACTTCTTCCTTTTTCTTTCTTTCCCCATCGTATCAACTCCTTGTTATTCAAGAGAGAGACCGGCATTTAAAAGTGTTTACAGAAGCTCAATTATTGAAGGCCGAGCGCACTTAGCGAGGACAAAGGTGAACACAATGAAAAACATGCTGGACGCGACCTAAATATGGGGGCACTTTTTTACGCGTCCTTTTCAACTCGCACCGTACCTGTATGTACGAATTATTTTGTGCTCTCGTAAGCTTTTGTTTCGTTTCAAAGGGTTGGCATCCCTGTGAAACGGGCTCGTTTTGTCTTGGAATCCTTTGATTCTATGAGTTCCATTCAGATTATTGTTCGATTGTTCTTTACTTCACTGCAGTGCGTAAGATGCATGAGCTGACGTTTAATTATATGTGTACAGAGACGTACCGGTGTACAAGGGTTGTTTATTTAGGAATTTGATGGGAAATAACGTTAAAAACAATTATGTTAGTAGTGCATTCTTCATATGAACTCAACGACGACGTAACGACTAGTCACGTGTTTAAACCATAGATTTATAATACTAACTAGATAGCGAACATGTCAAAAATTTTGAGGCAAACGGCGGCCATTTGCAGTTTTGGTTTTACTTGAGAAGTGTCAATTTTTCAACGAAAAAATTCCAGCACAGACCTCATATAACATGAAAATATTCGAGTTTCATCCCAAACTGCAACTGGCGGCCCTTGCCACACAGTAAGGAAGTTCGACGTCCAGTTAGTATTATAGGTCCATGGTTTAAACTAGATTTTTGTACAACTGCCATTAAAAGTGACACTTTTAATGACAGCAAACACTGTTAAAATTGACTGTTTATGTGGAAGCGTGTTAAAAATATTTTAAACGCGCTTCCAAGTTAATTAACGTCACTTTTAACACTCATACCATTTTGAAGTTTATTGTCATTGCCAATTCGCCCATTTCATTATCAAAATAGGGCACACTATAAAAAACATTGTATGGTATTTGTGTTAAAAGTGATTTTATTTTGTTCGTGAAATTGTTCAATTCGCTCCGATCATTTCACAAACTTTTTCACTCACAAAATAAAACATCACTTTTAACACTCATATCATGAATAACTATTTGTTCCCCACATTTTCGAAATTTCTTCCTCATTAAACAACAGACAAGGTGTTGCGAAAAACACATAAGTCGTGATATCAAAATTCTCATTATTTTTCCGTACATCTATCCATTGCAGCACCAGGAGCATTGCTGCCAAACACCTTCTATTTTTCCCGCATCCAAACGAAATCGTATCATCCCTCTAATTCTCCCCGAGTCCCGGACAATTTGCGTATCATCCCCCTGGGCGATAATACCAATCCTTGAGCCGATCCCTCCAAAATCGTCGAATATACGCTATAGCGTCTCAAAATCCGAGGGGGTGCGTTTTTGACGACATCGTAAAAGGGACGAAACCGCTCGGATTTTTACGATCGCTTTCACCCTAAAACGGGGCTATTTGGGAGGAAGCGTCGCGACGCCCCGGGCTGCAGTTTAGACGGGGACGACGCCCACCTGGATTTCCTTCGGGCGGACGGACGGACTAGGGCTTGTTGTTTTTGGGAGCTTTGGCGAGAGATTTATTCGGTCTTTAAGGTTTTGATGAGAGGGATGAAGTAGTTGAATAAGGGTGGAATTGGCTCGCTTTGTAGGCTCTTATTATTGCTGGATGAAAGTGGTACTTCGGAATGAATCGGATAATTAGAAAAAACCGAATAAGAAAAGGTGCCACGTTGTATTCAGAGTACCACTTTATGGAAGATTTTGCGGAATGATCTTGGTATGAGTGCTTACAAAATCCAAATCGTGCAAGAATTGAAGCCAAACGAGATTGCCGTTGTTCCCAATTTTTATGAGCGAATTTTGTTTAGCGATGAAGCGCACTTCTGGTTGATGGCTACGTCAACAAACGAAACTGCCGCATTTGAAGTGAAGCTAATCCTCAAGTGTATATGGAAACAACGTTACATCAAGAAAAACTGACTGTTTGGTGCGCTTTATGGGCTGGTGGAATCATTGGTCTGTACTTCTTCAAAAACGATGATGGCCAGAACGTTACAGTCAATGGTGATCGGTATAGAGCCATGATTACTACCTTTTTCATTACTGAATTGAACAACCATGATGTCTAGGAGCTGTGGCCTTGGCTGTCATATGCCAGATATCATATTTAAAATGTAATGCCACAAGATTATCTTTTGGATAAATAAAATTCATGTCCTTCGAATAATCCCTCGTTGTTTTATTGCAATGTAATTGCTTACTGTTTCCATGTTTTCCCCAGAGGGTGTACGGTATCTTATACTGATGGCTCGAAAACTGAAGACGGATGAGTCAGAGCCGGTTTTTACGGTCCCTCAATCTAATTAGCCATACCAATGGGTTTCTGTCCTTAGGTTTTTCAGGCGGAGACACTTGCTATATTGGGGTGCGTTGCGCTCTGTGCGGAACGCAAATACCAAAGAAAGAAAATATAAATAGCATCTGACAGCAGAGCAGCCCTGCTAGCGCTTGACTCTCCACAAGTGAAGTCAAAGTTGGTCTGGGAATGCAAAACGTCACTTAACCTACTCGGAGAAAAGAACCAGGTCAATCTCATCTGGGTGCCTGGTCACTCCGGGATTCACGGCAATGAAGCGGCAGACCAACTGGCCAGGGAAGGAGGGACAACCCCCTTCACTGGACCAGAACCGTTTTGCGGCTTCCCAGCCAGCCATCAGGCAATGGCTATTAAGGTCTGGGAACAAAAGAGAAAGCTTATGTCCTGGCGTAGGTCACTTCTCTCTCACTCGATGATCTAGACCAAGAAATTCCTCTTACTCAGCAAATTGGAACTGAGGAAACTGACGGGCGCTCTCACTGGGCACTGTCCCGTGAGGTATCACTTAAAAAAAGTGATGGAAAGGCGCCCGAAAGTACATGCCGCTTCTGTCAGGAAGCCACCGAGACAGCCAGACACCTGCTAGGTGAGTGTGAAGCTGTTCACCAGAAACGGTTACGGCATCTTGGCTCCTGGTTCCTAAAGCCTGGTGGTGAAGTTCATTCAGACTTTGATGCACAATAGATCTTAAGGTCAAGGTGCTCGCAAGGTCGGTTTTGATCTGTCGCCTCTAATCTAATCTCTAATCTACTGTTTTCATAAGAACCCATCATTCAGGTGAAAATCCAGTTAAGTCATTCTAAAACCCCAAAACTACAATTCCACGCGTTCCCACGAAAACCCAATCCAACCACCAAGATCTGATCGACTCACCCCGGAACAAACCATTCCTAATTTCCGCGAACGCGTTATCAAAGACGGCTTATTGTCCTAAACTAAAACCGACGCCGACGTCTCGCACACCCTTTCGCGGTGCGGCAGACGTCGTCTTACAAACGAGGAGGAGAACGTCGAGGTGCGTAGCGTAGGGTTTATTTGGGGGTGGCCAGACGGTTAGTCTGGGCAACGACTAGCCGCTCCAAGAACACCGTCGTCGCGACGCGTCGCAGTGCGTAACGCAAGCGCGAGAACAAACACGCCGATCGTTGTTTTGGTGCGGAACAAAGCAGGGACGGACGGATTAGGATGAATCTTTGGTTATTCCAAGTCAGTAGGGACATAGGGGTTAAAGTTACCTTTGCCATCGCTTTATTCTATTTGTGAAGATAATATGGTACATTTTGGGGTCACTGTATTCTGTACTTTTTAGTTGAAAGTTTAAAAAGAGTTTACAGTTCACTGCGACCTCAAGGTCTATTGTGCCCCCTTAAAGAGTTGTTCTGACCACATCTTTCACAGCTCGCTTTCAGTTCCAGAAATCTGATGAAATCCAGTA
Source organism: Propylea japonica (assembly GCA_013421045.1). Taxonomy (NCBI): domain Eukaryota; kingdom Metazoa; phylum Arthropoda; class Insecta; order Coleoptera; family Coccinellidae; genus Propylea; species Propylea japonica. Next base: position 81,720,684 of record CM024243.1, read on the forward strand.
TATGTGAAGTCTTCAACGAGACTAGTTCCTCTAACAAGTTTCTCGTCCAAGGCATTCCCTCCTTAGGCTCGCAATGCCAATGCATTCCGTGACTAGGTGAATGGGGGTTTCTTCCTCTTCCCCACAGAACCTACATTCGTCAGTATCCGACAATACCGTCCTCAACAGGTGCTTCCTAAGGCGACAAAGTCCTGTGAGAAAGCCAGTGGGGAATTGTAATTGTTTCTTACCAAGATCCAGATATCTTTTGGGTTCCAAAGGAGCTTAATGGATTGATCTATCCTTGGGAGATTCCGCCAGAGTTTTTCCCTCTCGGCGTTCTACTTCTCCAGAAACTCCTTCTTGAAAGTACATTTACATATACCACAGAAGCGTTCTGGGCCAATGAGTAACATTCGGGAGCCCTCTTTGGCGAGTGTATTGGCCTCTTCGTTTCCTTTGATGCCCGAATGGAAGAGAACCCAGATTAAAGAGACCTTATTTTTCTTGCCTACCTCATTGAGTTTGTTCCGCCACTTCCAGAACATTTTTGAGTGAATGACGTAAGAGCTTGACTATCTGAGTGTATGGCTATATCGCACTTCTGATAGTTTCTTTCTAGATTTATATCTAGACATCTTTAAATAGCTAAGATTTCCGCTTGAAAGACGCTCATACATTAGCCTAGCGATAGTGCACACTTGGTACTTGGCCCGTATATCCCAGCGCCAGGTCCTGTAGAGGTTTTGGAACCACCTGTATACCATTTTACGGTATTTTCGATGTATTCCCATTCCTCTCTTTTACTTAGCAATGTCCTGAAGTTTTTCTCAGTGCTTACACTCTTGATCATTACATCACTATAGTCCGTTCACGAAAGGTTGAGCGCATAGTAGGCGTTTCTTTATTTATCTGAAGTTGGCAGTATTCACTATCATAACGTAAAATAAAGTCAACGTTGCCGAATGTAACCGGCCTCTTCCGACGAGCTTGCGAGTTATCAGAGAACTCTATGCAATATTGACAACATTGCGTATTAATCTGCCAAGAAAATAAAGAAAATAACCTTAAATTTTAATATACACAGTGGAATATGTCAAATTGTCATGGCCAACCGACGGCTCAACCTTTCGTGAACGGGGTATAGGTATGTTCGCAGATGAGATGTAGTTATTCAGATTCATTGGCTGAAATGAAAAGGATAATTTTTACATGAACAGCATTTGGAAAACTGAGTTTCATCTTCAATAGCAGAAATATTCCTTTCCGTATCGATGGGTAGCAAACGTAGCAAGGCAGAATGTGGAGAAATGGTCAGAGCGACATTTTGGAGATCTCGAGAAACTGGATCGGAAAGTTGTTAGAGCTCAGGAACTAGATGGCAAGCTATAAAAAATACTCAAACTAGCTCGAAGGAAGGAGGGGACAATAATAATACACATGAAGGCCGAAGAAAACGATATCCACATATCAAATACAAAATCAGGACACCAGACATAACACAAGACAAGCAAGTGAAAAGACACAGGAGGAAAACATTTTATATCACTGCGGGTCCACCCCTGTCCTATCCACGGCATCCACGTCCTTTTATCAACCCTAACAACACGCGCCATAAACTCGAGAGATGTGCGTGGAAACTTTACGACCTTTCACGCAGCAGAAGATCTGATCAGTTTAGTGGTGATGAAAAACGTGGAAGAGAGGAGCTCGGCTTTTATCGACGAAACGAGGGCTGCTGAATCCTGCCTGCGAAGAGCCAGGATTAAGGACGAAGTAATGAGAAAATCTCAATTGCCTTGGGGAGCTTGATCCGCACATAACAACTTTGCGGTATAGATAAAGGCTTCGAGAGACCCGAGTAGGCTTTGAGTAGAACGAAAGAGGCTGGGAATTCTGGTAGTGGACCAGTCCGAGAGTTCGGAGCTATGATTTGAGGAATCAGTGAATCACTCAGGCATAATATGTCACAGGTGTTTCTATATTTTCACTAAATTTAGATTATTTTGGGGGAGATCAATTAATATAGTTATTCAGGTTGTTTCTCTACAACTAATCAGAATTTAGGAAAATACTCAGACAGGTCGATTTTTGATAACAGGGGTGCATGATCTGGGTTACAAAGCTTGTTTCTACCAGCAACCCCTTGGAGAGGGTTGCAACCACATCAGGTAGTAATGATTCAAGATCGATAAATCAGGTTCAAAACTTGAAAAAAAATTAATCAAAATATTTAGGAGGAATAATATAATGAGAAAAAATAGTAGAAAAATAATAGTAGTCAAAAAAACAAACAAATGAAAATATGTGCACCACGTTGCGTAACTTTTTCTAAGGTTTTCGATATTCATGGGGGGGTAATTACCCCCATTACCCCCCCGTAAATCCGCCCTTGCACAGTATTCTGTGTTGGTAATGCAGAAACCTTGGAAAATAAACATGAAGTTTATCCATCAGCCGATAGACGGATGGTGGACCGTAATTTTACAGTCTTCACCGAAGTATATGGCTATGAAACGCTCAAAATCATCGGTAACTACCAATTGGCGATATGAATAAGAAAAGTTGGGAAGTCGAAAGGATTGGTTAGTGGTGGCGCCGTTGAGGTTTAGTTCTCAAACGGTGCCTACCAAAAATCATGACTATCCTAGAATACCTTGTGCCATCCAGAGTTCGCTGCACTGATGACGGCAACAAGCCAGAAACAGCTGTCTGCAGATTCTCTGGGTGACATAACCTCGATGCAGATCCTTTGGATGACATGCAGGAATAGTTCAGGAGTCTGAGTTTGATATTTGTTGATTTTTTATTTTATCGACGAATGTTATTCTCTACTCAATTTATTTCTATTCATACATCTCTTGCAGTTGCCGTGAATCCTTTTCTTATTCATATTTTTACTAATCCTTATGCTGTCACATGAAAAAATCATGGAAACTTCCATTCTCTTTCATATTTCGAATCTACTGTAAGAATTTGAATTTCAAGAGTTATTTCTTTCGGAAGTTATTCCGTTCACTGTCGTCCGAAGCTTTTTATGTGGGATATGCCTAGTTTCCATTCATATTGCTCATTTGATTCAACCCACACGAATAATAAACACCATCTCAGTTCAACAAAACCCAAAATATTCATCCCACCCAACACTTAAAAAAACAATAACCCAACTTCGCAACTATAACCCAAACACCTCTTCCTAACGCCAATAAAAGCGCCTTAAAACCTCGCGACACGCTTCCTAAAAATCCCCGCCGCAGCACCAACCTGACATTTTCGCCGTAAATATATATATACGCCGCCTCCTGCCGCCGCCGCTCATTTATTTCTATTACCGGATCTCATCCGACTTTATATCTGGAGGCGGCGTAGCATTTTTCATCAAAACTGCCGCTCGTCCGTCCAAAAACTTCCAGCAGAGCAGCGCGTCGCCCCACAGCTATGCCTAATGGCGCGAAAGGACGGCGTAAACGACGCCCGCGGGCGCCCGCCGCCTGCTATAATGGATCATACCCGAGATCCTCACTTTCGTTCGTTCTTTTCGAATGCTTCTGACTTTATTTGCTTCGTTTCCGCGTATTGGGCTGTTTAAAAGTTTTAATTGGGGTAGGGTATGCGAGCTAGCTGTTTTGTTGAGTTGAGATGGGGTGTAATTATTTTTATAGGCGCCCTACGCGAGGAATACGGCCCCCTGGAGCCTATAATAAAAACTGAAAATTCGTATGAAAACGTGGAAATAAACAGCATGTTTTTTATATGTTCTGAGATGATGAGGACTGATTAATCTACGGTTTCACTGAGAAGAGCAAACCAATACTTTAGTAACTGTCTTAATCTGGAACGCGACTTCTGTCTCTTCAGCGCCAAACACCGGCTGTTAAGCTAAAGAGTTGGTAATCTATACTCTATAGGATGGAATTTGAAACACAGATTATTTTGAATTCTACAAAAGTTAGTTTAAAAAGGGATTACAGTTCACTGCGACCTCACGGTCTATTGTTCGCCCTTACAGAGCTGTTCTGACCACATCTTTCACAGCTCTTCTTCCAGTTCCAGAGATCTGATGAAATCCAATATCTGTGAAGGCTTCAATGAGGCTAGTTCCTCACTCTTACAAGTTTCTCGCACAAGGCATTTTCTCCTTAGGCTCGCAATGCCAAAGCATTCCGTGACTAGGTGAATGGGGATTTCTTCCTCCTCCCCATAGAACCTACACTCGTCAGTGTCCGATAATCCCATCTTCAACAGGTACTGCCGAGGCGACTGTGTCCTGTAAGAAAGCCAGTGAGGAGGTGTAATTATTTCTTACCAAAATCCAGATATCGTTTGCATCTTGCTGTTTCAAAGTTCCGAAGGACCCAAACCTGTGAGATTTCGCCAGAGTTTTTCCTTCTTGGCTTCCTTCTCCAGAAACTCCTTCATATAGGTACATTTATCTATACCACAGAAGGGTTCTGGGCCAATGAGTGACATTCGTGCGCCCTCTTTCGCAAGTGTATTGACCTCTTCATTACCTTTGATTCCCGAACGGCCGGGAACCCAGATTAAAAAGACCTTATTTTTCTTGCCTACCTCATTGAGTTTGTTCCGGCACTCCCAGACCATCTTTGAGTCGATGACGTAGGAGCTCAGTGCTTTAACAGCAGCTTGACTATATGAGTGTATGGCTATATCGCACTTATGATTTTTTCTAGATTTATATCTAGGCATCTTTCAATACTTTTGTATATCTCTTCTGTCATGAAATGTATTTAATTACCTACGTTGGAATTGTCAGAAAGCCTGGTTTTTTGTATCCAAGTACATAACATCAGCAAATCTGAAGTTGTGATAAAAAATTGAGCATTGAGAAGAACTTTAACTCCATGATATTGGATGAGCAATAATGGGAAAAGGAATACACTACCGAGAACTTAGAAGGAAATACCTTCAAATGGTAGTATAAGATAGGAGCTAGCGTTGGAATATACGAGTCAAGAACCAAAAGTACAGTACCATTATACTCCTATTCGAGTTTTTTTCAGGCAAAAATACTTGCCAGCGCATTGATGGAAACCTTAAAAGGAACTATCAAGGGTATGACAGTGATCCATTCCGTTAATCAAGCTTAACATAAAGCCTTCTTTCTACGCCTATGCCATCTACTCAAGGCAGATATGCTAGTACCGAAAAAAACTGAATGAAGAAGGCAGGAACAAACAAGGCCTCTTTAGTCTGGTTTAATGATCAAAATTGGTCCGATCGTTTGGAGTACTTTGAGGCCAAACGCGACTACCGTATAAATGAAATAATAGGTATTCCATTTCTAGCCGGAACCATTGTACTTCACAACAAAAAAAAATGAGTCGTTTTATTGCATCTCCAAATTTAAAGTTTTGAATTGCTCAGCCTTTATTTCTGTTCTCGATTCAAAAAATGACTCTAGACGTTGGCTGGAAAATGCTGATTTAAGATCGATCCACACATTTCCGTGACATGACGGCAACGTTGCTGTCATTGCTGCACTTTCTTCAGTGTAATCCGTCATAAATTTTTCATTATCCACACAGCAACGTACGATGTCGTCAGTGTCAATGTTTTTTGGTCATTGCTGGGTCCGCACTATGGGCTTTTTCTGTTTGGATCTGGTATCAGAAGTGAATCTTATTGTCTTGCGAAATGAATTTCTGTTCTGAAGATCTTGCTTTTGGACGAGGAAGAAGAAAAGAAGACACTGTTACATTCTATTTGACATTTGTCAAAATTAAAATATTTCATGACAGCCGGTCACCGTGATTGTCGAAATATCAATGCATCGGACATGTTTTAATACCCCCTTTGCTTCAAATGGACACTTGTATTTTCCGATATATTTTCTCACCGATTGTCACTCTACGGTACGTCACTGAAATGTGTGGATCGACCTTTGAACGTTCAACACCTAAAAAATGATGGAAATAGCCCTAATGACATTTCAACAAATTCTCCATCATCGAGTATTCCACGTCACCATCATCATCTGTACCTGGTGCTCTTTCCCTACAACCTCTAGGTCCATTCCTCTGCACCTCGTCCTAGCCCGTACCGTATCAGCTTCTCTCCCTCCCCCTTCTCTCCGCAGCCATCCATCCGCCGCCCCCAGAAGACCCGAGCCTCGCTAGCGATCGATCCGCCGCCGCCACCACGGTGTAGTCGATCGTCTGTGAAATGTCTCCCCGACCTGACCGAGTCTCGCCAGAACCCGGCAGCCGACGGCGGCGGCTCGAATTGATGGACCCAGAGTCGAAGGGTGGGGGTAGAGACCATCCGTCCGGGAGATGGCGCGGTATTTGGGTCACGTGCGGACGTTTCGACTCTGGGGTCGTATGTTGATGGATGGGGCAAGGAAGATAGTTCCAGTTCTTTTCCTTTTTTTCTGTTACTCAGTAATTCCCTCTGCCCCCCTTCTCTCTCCACCTTTTCCTTCTCCCTTTCTCCAATTATTTTCCTGCGTCTTTCTTTTTTTACCCATACCTTCTTCTACCTCTATATATTTCTCCCATCCTCTTTCATAAGCTTAAAGGCTCTTCTATCTTTCTTTTTTCTTACTTCTTCTTCTCACTAACCATATCTTCTTCTTTTCCACCTTAGGAACCTACATGCCTCTTCTTCTTTTAACCCCCCTTCTTATAACTTCATCTTCTTCTCCCTAACTTTCTATTTCTTCTCCTTTTTATCTGTCTCTCTTTATCTTTCTTGTATCTATTCTGGGTACCAGGGTATTGTGGTGTTGAAGGAAACGAAAAAGATGATGAACTTGTAGAAAGTGAATCAAGGTTTCCAGCGATGGGATGTGAATAACAGAACAACCATCTGGACAAATACTTCTGCACATACACAGGCCAAAAATTCGTTACGATTTCTGCGTCTTTCTTCTTTTTTTTACCCATAACTTTTTCCTATATATTCTCCCATCCTTCCTAATAAGCTTAAAGGTTCTTCTCTCTGTCTTTCTTTCTCACTGACCATATCTTTCTGTTTTCCATTTTATAAACTTATATGCCTTTTCTTCTTTAGGCCTTCTTTCACTTCATCTTCTCCTCACATTTTTCCTCCCTAACTTTCTATTTCTCCTCCTTTCTTGTCTGTGTCTCTTTATCTCTCTTGTATCTATTCTGGGTACCAGGGCATCGTGCTGTTGAAGGAAATGAAAAGATGATGAACTTGCAAAAAGTGCATCAAGGTTTACACCCTCTGGACTTGAATATATCTGTGGGCTTGGAAAAGACAAATATGAGGCAGCGATGGGGGTGAATAACGGAACAACCCTCTGGAGTCTGGATAAACATTTCTGGATATACTCATTCCAAAAAATGTGTGATGATTTCACCTACCCATACTAGAATGTTCCTGAAGCTGTCACGAACTGAGCTTCGGGTGATGGTGAGACTGCTAAGGAGGCATCATTTGTACCGTACCCAAACAACACACTCACATCTAAATGACATCTAATGGATATTAAAAGTGATCTGAAGCCATCTTGCTCTGAAATCTGATTGAAATAAGATTATCTAATTGAGATGTTTTCTATACATAATGTCTAGAAGACATCCTTTAGATGCATTATCTAAGACCTGAAAAATATTTTATATCCTGTAGATATCCAAAAATTTATAGCTTTTTGATCACACCTCCAAAAGCCGTATATTAAATATCGAAGTTTTAAAATCGTGGAGAGAGGTATTTTATTTAACGTTTAATGGACACTTTTTGTTTTACGTCTTTTAGACATCAACATTTGGCTCTTTTTTGTCATCTAAAATACATCGATAAAACATCTAACTCATATGGTCATAAACAGTAGATTGATTGACATTTTTTAGATATATACTGTATATATTGTCTTTAAACGTACGGTTTTGTATGTCTCAAATATGTCGATAATTGTATTTCAATTCGACCACACGTTTTGAAATGTTTATAAGACATCTAATTGATACTATCGAAAAATAATAACGTTTCGACGTATAATGGATATGCCATGCCACATTCATCGAAATAAGACATCATTATTCGACAATATTTGCTCATCTAGAATACATAAATAAAAAATCTAACTTTAAAACCTCAAAGAATTGTGAATTGATTTTCATCCTTAAGAACTATTATTTATAAAGTCTCCCAACCAAAGATTATGAATGTTTTTAAGATGTCGATGGAAATATTGCATTTCGACTATATATGTTTTCAAAATGTTTATAGAATATCCATTTCATGCAATAGAGAAGTGAGCAATTTTTTGATGTTTTTCAGATATGCTATGCAACAATTTTAATACCAAAAACCATATTGAAAATGATAATTTATTTAGTATGAATTCGACTAGCAGATACGCATAGACATACAGGTTGTTTTTAAATTCATGCCACAAAATTAAGCATGTGAAATTTAAGATGAGTCTTCTCTACAACAAAATTTTCTCAGCCATCCCTTTTCGAGATATCACCCCTAAAAGGTAGTGACAAAAAATCCTTGAACTTGCACGGCAATCCATGACACGTAAACTACGTTCACATAATTTGGCTTCAGGTTGTCGTTTCCAGCATTCAGCACATTATGAACCGTATGACATTTTAAATATTTTCTACCCCACTTAATAAAAAAATATGAATTATGGTCCTTTTCATTCTCTTCAACTATTGGATGAAATGGAGTAAGGACCCTCAATTTTATGCTAGAGGTTTTTTGTTTTCTTAAATAAGTACTTAAACAAAGATTTATTGAGTTTTTCACGAAAATGCTCATTTTTTCCGTTGTTTTATGATACTGGAAACAACAAAATTTTCAATGATTGAATAGACACGGGGTGTTTTATGAATGAAAACATTCCATGTTTTTGTTTCTCGTATCATGTTTCTTTGGTGTGCGGCCTGATAAGAGCTATACCGGAAGGAAAAACGTAGTTTAGTATGGTAACGCACAAAAGACCTTATTGGTCGCAGTGCAGAAGGGTAATCAACGTGTCGATCGACTATCTATTAATATTACGACTTTTTTTTATTCAACAAAGAGAAGATTTTTGAAGTATTGGTTATACCGGAAATGATTTTTTCAAATGGCGCAGTAGGTGTATTTCTTCATATTTTTATTGTAAATATCGATTTCAGTACGAATATGTGTCACTTGTTAACATACAAGTTTAGTATTAGTGATTTTTTTTAATTATTTCAGTTTCGTCCTAGATGAGTGAAAATGTCATCGTTGAATTTTCATTCCAACATCAGGGAAAAATTGACTCACCCCAAAAAAAGTCTAAGATTGCCTAGTTTTATCAGCCTGCAATATATTCGGAATGTTAATCTTTTTCTTCAGATGTAAATGCCTGGAAAAAAGTATTATTAGAAAGGCTTTTTTCTGCTCAATTCGATACATTATAGATAAAAATCGAATTAATAATTATGAAGATACAATACTCTAAAGCTGGCAATTTGGTCAGGTGACGCATATTGTGCTCTGGAAGTAAGATATAAATACAGATTCTAATATTTCGGTACGACCGGAAGTACTTCAAACAATAAATCTAAGTTAAATTTGAAAAAACGAAATCGATAACTTGAATACCACCTATTGAAATATGAGCGTTTTTCCATATTCCGTTAATATAAATAAAATATAAAATGAAAAATAGGTGATCTATGCGATCACGATGAGCGAAATGCGAACTCCTATATCGGGCTCGGTCACGTGGTTACGAACCGCCGAACCGCCAAATGTTAAAATTCAAAGGGATAGCGGGTAGGGTTATAGACAGAAAGACATTCGAACTTGATCATTTCGTTAGAACAGTGCTTCGTCAAAAGGTCAAGTCGAATATCGAGTGATTGTTTTTGCTTTAGCCTTAGCTTAGTGAATATACTACTATTTAGTGATTAGTGCTGTCACAATTAAAGAAGGTGAGTGCAAATGTTGCTTATGATATAGTTCTAGTAAGTACAATTTCTCCATAATATAGCTTTTCAAACGTAGCTGGTTCAGGTCTGGGCTCACTGTTATAAAAATGAGATTTATTTATAATTTTCAAAAACGAATCTGCATCTTTGGATAAAAGCAAAGTAGGGTATTATGAAAATATCTTTTACAGATGGATCATCTATTAAGATCTATTGAATGATGTTTTTCGATAACCGTTCAAAAGTGAATATTATGTAATGTTGAATTATATAGGAACCTACTATTCCCGGTGTAGTACCTAAAATGTGTTCCTCCGAATAATGTGGTGGCACAAAGATATGCTAATTAATATAAAATTGGAGATTTGTTATCTTTCATGGTCCGATGATCTAGAAAAGTCGATTGAATGATATCTTTCAGATAACTAACTAACACTAGTGATTAACTTTTGATTAGGTACTATTTCCTGTAAATTATACCTATAACATTTGTTCTACTGGAGAATATGTTGATTAATTATTGTAAATTAGGTAGGTATATTGTAGTAAGAAATTTGAAACCTTTCATAGAATGATCATCTGAAGCAGTCTATCGAATGATATCTTTTGAATAACCGTTCTATTGAACTGTTATGTCTGTTATCACTTTTCTGAATACTCTGTTTATTTAGATATTATCCCAGGTACCAGGTACCTGAAATCCGCTCTTTTTAAAAATATGTTTATAATTTAGACGATGATCGGTTTTGGAATCTTTCTTTCAAATATTCAAGGATAAATATTTCAAGATCATCTGAAATTTCGAATATAGAATTTCATAATTTGCGTTGGAGATTTCGTAGGACTCAAATTGTTACAGTATCTATTATAGAATTTATATTTTTCTGAATAAACTGGTAGGTATGTTTATCATCAAGAAGTCAATTGATAGACCTCTTTGAGATATTGATTTAGTAATGAATAATACTCAACCACTCGACTTGAAAAACTTGCTGAAAAATATTATCATTAGTCAAAAAGTCGAGCACAAAATAGATTCAATCAGGATTTGAAGAATAATTGAATGTCTTGAGCTTGAAATCTTCGAGTAAATGTTAAGAAGTTTTTCAGATCATCTTAGATGAATTATAGCAGAAGGTATAAGCGTTTTCCATTTCTATTTAGAATGTTTTTTTTCAGCTATCGTTTCAAAAAATGATATTTATTCAATATATAATGTCAAAAAAATTAGCATATATAAAATATAGATTTAATTAACAATTTTGCAATTTTATCGATTTTGGAATTATCAATTGACATTTCTTGATCACCTTGAATTCAAAATATCATTTATTATCTTTCTGATGTTGTATTCGAAGGTCATATCATCACGAACAAGTCGAAATCTCAAAAAAAAAGAAATTTTCATAGCAAGCCTTGAATCCTTTGGAAAATATGAGTGAGAAGCCTAATTCATTCACTAATTTTTCCATTTCTAAAAGTTTTTTCGACAACTTAAGCATTTACAAAAAAAACATAAACAAAATGTATTCCAAGCTCTTATTGAATAGCATTTTATTGAACAACAGCCAACAAAATTAAAATGCATCGAAATTGTTTTCTCGTGAATGATGATTGAGTTTTCGAAAAGAATTGTAGAAATAAAAGAGTAAGTATATGAATTGGGCTTTTCAGCCATATTTTTTTAAAGTAAAATTCTCTTAAAAAAGTTGTGAAAAAAATTGTGTCCGTTAATCTTTGGAAGGGTGTAACCTTCATTTTCACCATAGCATCACCTCTCAAATTTTCTCGGTGTTACCCTGTATTCATAAACTTTCAATTATTTCTATTTCTCAGAAAAAAAACTGAACGCAATATAAAAGTACATTTTATCGTTTGAAAAAATTTTTTTTATAATTTTCTGCAAAACTTGATATTCTTTTGTTCTCTGTTGTGATTGTATTTCAAAGTTGTACTTAATTGCGAAAAAAAAATCACTTATTTTGATTTGTGTTGGTTCCAGAGGCTGTTTATAATCTGTTCGAGAGTGAAATCCTGACACGACCATAATAAGGCAATTCGAGACTGGTTACGCCTTGCAAGCCAACGATACGAATATGAGAAAACGAAGAGCAAATCCTCACAAAGTGCCGATGCCTATGACATTCTTATTTATTTTTTTAATTGAACAAATTGTCTCGACTACATTGGTTATTGACACAATTTATATTTTTGATACATTTGAATTGTGTTTATTTATGTTTTTATATTATGATATACCTATTTATTTTCATATCAGAACTTGTTTTTGCTTTCCTAACTGCTATGAGAGATTTCAACTGTGTAGATAATATATTATAATATAATCTGATAATTTGCTGGGCCGCACACCACAGAAACATGAAGGAGAAGCATGAAACAGTTTTCATTGATAAAATAAGACTCAAGGTGTTTTTATGAATGAAAATGCATACTTTTGAAGTCTCTCACCAAATCTCCTTAGGATAAACATGATCTTGAAACTAGCAAATGTCAATTTTCTTTGAATTTTTTTACCATACAACCCTTCTCCGAAATATCTGATGGATAAATAAATCAGTACCAGGTCTTAAATATGACGTCTTTCAAATCATTATATCGTGCGTTCAAAAAAATTCGTGGTCAAGTGAGCTGTGGATTCTATTTTTCCTGAGAGTCTATGAGGAGAAAAATAGAATCCACAGCTTACTTGACCACGAATTTTTTGAACGCACGTTATCAATATTGTTTGGAATTGACAATAGTAAGATGTCAAAAATTTACAATGCAAAGACTTTTTAGGGACATTGAACAAAGGTTCATCTTATTTCATCTATATACGTGTACAATATCACCAACAATTTTCATAATAATATTCCGCTAATAGACGTCCAATTTCGATCATGACGGCAATGCTTAAAAAAAAACTCTATGTATATATTTAAGAGGTTATGAGTGTGGATGTTTTTCGGATCATCTATATATTATCAGATTATTGATCGAGAAAAACGACAAAAATCTGATGATATATAGACATTAGAGAGTCATCCCAATAACATAAATCCTCAAACATCTATTACATGTCAAACGTGATACTAAGTTAGGATAAACTAAAAAAAAACAGAAATTTCACATGTTATAGAAAGACTCACTTTGACGTGAAATAGATGTCTAAAAAAGTAATATTTTTCAACGTAAATCTCGCGGACATTTTTACGTCGAATCTAGGTTAGAAATTCAATACATTTTGATGTTTTATAGATCATCTAATAATCTATTTTATATAGTCTATAAATGTTTAAAAGATGTGTGTGTGTTGTTGGGGTATGAAAAAGTTAGCAGATGAGATT
>CM024243.1:81734014-81766113 GCA_013421045.1 Propylea japonica
AACAATTCATCGATGAGAACGGTATTCATGACAGAAAGAATTTAGAAACTTTAACTGGAATTGGAACAGGCTGCCCATCGGAAGAATTTATAAAGCTGAATACAAGAGTGAAAACCTCATCATCAAGATGAAAGACGTTTCAGTATGTGTGAATCCATTCCGGAACAAGCGAGTGCAACAAATGCAATTCAGGACCATGGTGATTTGAAGCAAGAATCTTATTCTCGTTCTGAAAATCACGAAGCTGACGTCAAACCTCATATTGATGCAACTGATTTGAAGCAACATAAATGTGAACATTGTGGTTATGTTGCAAGTCGAAAAAGCCATCTCAAATATCATATTGATTCAGTTCATTGAATTTGAAGCAACATAAATGTGAACATTGTGAATATGTTGCAAGTCGATATGTCTGCCTCAAAAAACATATAGAAAGAGTTCATTTGAAATTGAAAACCACATAAATGTACAATTTGTGATTTTACTGCAAGTCAAAAAAGCCACCTCAAAGCACATATAGATTCAGTTCATTTGAAGCAATATGAATGTGAACAGTGTGAATATTCCTCAAGTCGAAAAAGAGAACTGAAATCACATATAGATTCGGTTCATCTGAATTTGAAGCAACATAAATGTGAACAGTGTGAATATGCTACGAGTCATAAAGGCCATCTCAAAACACACATAGATTCAGTTCATGCGAATTTAAAGAATATAAATGTGCATTTTGTGATTATACTGCAAGTTAAAATGCTATCTCAAAGTTCATATAGATTCAGTTCATTTTAATTTGAAGCTATTTGAATGTGAACAGTGTGACTATTCTGCAAGTCAAAAAGGCAGGCTAAAAAGACATACAGATTTAGTTCATTCGAATTTGAAGAAATATAAATGTGCATTTGTGATTATACTGCAAGTCTAAAAATCCATCTCAAAGCACATATAGATTCAGTTCATTTGAATTTGAAGCAACATAAATGTGAACTGTGTGACTTTGCTACTAGTCACAAAAGCAGTCTAAAATTACATAAAGATTCAGTTCATTAAGATTGAAGCAACATAAATGTGAACAGTGTGAATATGCTTCGGGTCATAGAGGTAATCTCAAAAAAACATAAGATTCAGTTCATTCGAATTTCAAGAAATATAAATGCGAACAGTGTGATTTTGCTTCAAATCATAAACACCTTCTAAACGACATGTAGATTCAGTTCATTCAAATGTGAAGCAATAAAAATTTACACTGTATACTGTTATTCGGATAGACCTTCTCAAACGACATACAGATTGAGTTCATTCGAATTTGAAGCGGCATATACAGGTTTGAAAAACTGAGTAGGAAATATAGAAATTCCTCTGTTCCGTAGAATATTGAAAGAATGGAAACATCAATGCTATGGTATGGTACTTAACTAATCATCAACAGTGTATTTAATTAAACGCCAATGAATAATATACACCAATTTCTTCAGAAACTGTCATATAAACCATCAATGTGATCATATCTAACTCAAGTCATTAGTGTTTTTGTCAACAAACTATATAAAGAAACTAGCGGCCCGTTACGTGCTTCGCTACGTATAAGGCATAGTAATAAACTTCGAAATAAAACAAAAAAATAAAATGTATTACTTTCTCTAATTTCGAATGTATAGAACTGCATCAAAAGCCACTACGAAAACAAAATGTAAATGTTTATATTATATTTATCAGCATAAACACAAAGCTATACTATCAAATGTTATTTCTTAACTATGACAAAGCGTAAAAACTATATTATATACATTCGAGTTAAAACATCCTAAAGACGTTGTCCGATTCCCAATTGCCAATGCCTTCTAAATGATGAAGACTGCAAAGAGTAAAAATTAAAAAATTAAAAGAATTGGGTACTCTCACTATGGTAGGTGTTAGTCTAAAACATTTGAATAAACAATATTTTTTTGTTTTTCATTTTCAGCATGAATAAATAAACAATTGGGAGTACCGACTCTGGAACAGGCAACATAAAGTTGGCCATGTGAAAAAATGATTCCTTCAAATTCACACCACAAACGCGAAGTGTTCGCCCTAGGGCCTTGTTTATGGACATCGCAAATGATAAACGCACAGGATATTGTAACCTTTTGAATTCAAATGGCATATCCGTTGGAATCATAGGGATACGCGGTATCGAACACACTTCTCCTTTTGATTTACCAGTAATATGGTGATCAATCCGTTAGTACTGTCGATTTGTATTTTGCCATCACCAATTTCTAACAATTGTTCTGAAAACTCATGGGCAGTTGCATCATTATTTGGGTGAAAACGCATATTAATATTCAGTGTCAATTTTCGTACATATCTCCAAAGAACTGATGACTTCAAACAGGCATTTATTTCATCAGCAGGAGTTGATCGAGGAATGACAAGCAATGTTTGACGAAAGTCCTCTGACAGCAATATCAGAGCACCACCAAAAAGCTGTTGATTACCCTGTAAATCTTGCATTGTTCGATTGAATGCTTCTAGTAATTTTTTATACGCGATTGTGCACTCATCCCATAAAATAATTGACGTTAACCGAAGAACTTTTGCCATAGCAGAATTTTTTGAAATATTGCAAGTTGGAGTTTCAATCACCTGTACATTCAATGGCAATTTCAATGCAGAGTGTGCGGTCCGACCACCTTCTTATAATGTAGCAGCAATTCCCGAAGATGCAAGTGCCAATGCAATTTTCTGTTTCGAACGAATAGTCGGGAATTGTATCATATTATGATACAACGAAAGTTTTGCCTGTACCACTAGGTGCATCCAAGAAATATAATCCACCTGCATTATTGGAAACGGCTTGAATGATTGTGTCATATACATGTTTTTGTTGAATATACAGTTTGGTTATATTCGATTGTACAAATGAAAACTTAAATCATTAAATTGAACTCCTGCTCACGTTGCAATTAACGATCAAACAAATCATGTATCTCACGATTTGGTCCTGACTGACAGTCAGGATTTGACGTTTATGTGTTGTTTTCCTGTCCCACAAGCCTGAAGATGACCCTTAATTTGTAAGGGTCGAAACATATGTAGCGCAGTTCGATTAAACTAATTTTTGGAGTAGACACGAAATCTTTTCATTTATTCGGAATAACTAATAGCTCCAATTAATAAGATGGACAACATATCTGAGAATGGATATATTCAGAAGAGTGAAAACCCAAGTTTTTCTATTTCTATTGGATGAGTGGTCACTTTCACTATTTCAAATTGTAGTTACTGAAAAATGTAACGGTCCTGATGTGCGGTCCATCAAGTCCATATCGAACTACCCTCTTCCAAACTATGCATGTTTTCAATAAATAATAACTACGAGGTGTTACTTTGAAACATGCTACGGCAATCATGTCACGACAGGATTGTTTTCGTAAGTAATTGCACAAGTGCATCAACAACATTACCGATAATTTTGCATGACAGCGTGTTGTCTAAAAACCGCACGAGTTCATTTTAATTTGACACAGTGCAATTGGACAGCTTTATGCAGAAAGGAACCATCCCACCCATAGATAAACTAAAAAATTAGATGAGCCACTCGTATATTCCGCGCCATCTGTCGGAGGAGGAGACTAATACACGAAAAAATTATTTTCAATTTGATAGTTAGATGTCGTTGCATTTATGGAAATCCTATCGAGAAAATAGTAAGTATGTAAAATCATTATTATCAAAAAACCTTTGAATTGTCAACTGACACAAGGAATGGTTTGACATGTTCTTTATGAAATATAATAAATTTCGATATGCCCAAGAGTGAAGACCTGCTGTGTGTTTGGATGTGAAATCGAGATGCAAGAAGGTAATTATAAAATTTATATGTATATCTGTAACCTATAAGAATTAAGATACTCGTAGTTTTCAAAAAAGTTTTTCATGTATTGAATAAGTTTAGTCGGTAAATACTCATATTTTGTATTATTGAATTCATTATTGTTAGTTTTTGAAAATGTTTTCAACGCAATTATTAGTTTATTGATTAGATATTTATGAAATAAATCTGTATTTTCAATTGGCGATACCTATTTCAGTTAATAAATAATAATAATTATTGATCCTCATTTCTCGATTCCAAAAGAAAATCAGATGCAGGTATTATTTTCATGAAAATAAATTTCCTCACTCATCGATAACTGCACGAATCCATTGCTGATTTCCTTTTGGAAATTGAATTTCAAAAAACTTTTTGCCTCTTGTTTATGGGTGTACCTACCTATTCAAAAGGTGCACTACAGAATTTTTTTTGAAGCAACTTTACGATACAGATTCCTTTTTCAATTGAGCTTTTTTCAAGAATTAGTAATGTTGTAAAAAACAGATGGCGTTAAAGCTTGTTCTACTAGTGTCTCATCTATTCTCCCTTTAGTTAGTCTATGATCCCACCTGGTTACATATTCGAGAAAATAACGTGTAAACATTAGCTTGTGTTTAAAATTCTACCTATAATTTCGATCTAATTTGATACAGTTATTATTTGAGGATCCATGTCGTCTACTAAGTACTGAACAACTTTTACACTTTTGACCCATTTTTTATCAAAAAAATTGTGGGTTGGTTCCTTTCTGCATTTTCAAAATTTTCTATCTTAGTAAAAAAAGATATATTTTTGTGGGTTGGTGCATTATTTGCAATTCAATAAAACATCTTTGGGAAAATATTCATTTTTTGCTGTGACGGGAACTCTTGACAAGTAACAAAAATGCAATTACTTTCAGTCCTAGGATTAAAAGTAGCGTTTTTAATCCTAGGATTAAAAATGTTGCTTAAGTAACGAGTGAATTTTTGTACAGTAAGGGAATTGGTGGCTTTTGCACCTGAAAATAATACAAAACTGTCAACATTTTTGATGGTGAGGAGAAAATAGTATATTCATCATTATTTATATATCATTATAAGGATAAAAATGCATATTTTTATTCCTTAATAATAATATACTATTTTTTCTACCAAGCCAGAATTAAAATAATTTGGCGATAGCAAGTCGGTAGTCAGGGATATCTGGTATTGTTAGTGAATATTGATTGTCAAGTAGACGTCAAATGCAATTACTTTTAATCCAATAAGGATAAAAGTATATATACATTCGGGTTAAAAACATCCTAAAGACGTTGTCCGATGCCCAATTGCCAATGCCTCCTATTGTTGCAGTCTTCATCATTTAGTCCTTTTCACTCATTGATTTTCTAATTCCATTAATCCATGTCGTTCTTGGTCCTCTTTTTCTGTTTTCTGGAGGTATCCATCTCATTACTTTCTTTGGTAATCTATTCTCTGCCATTCTTTGCACATGTCCATACCATACCAGCTGTTTCCTATCTATATATTCTGTGACTGTCTCTTTTATTTCCATATTTTCCCTTATTATCGAATTCGGTATCTCTCTCTTCTCGAAGTTCTGGATGCTCGTCGTATTGCATCCATTTCTGTAGCTTCTATCCTCCTCTTCAGTTGTTCTTTCAATCGCCAAGTTTCAGATCCGTATACTAGAGTACTTTTTATTAGTGTATCATATATTCGTATCTTTCTTTCTTTCCTATCTCTGTGCTCCATAGAATACCATTCAGCGAACTTATTATTTTTTTTGTCTTATTTATTCGTGATTTAATTTCGGCGTCATCTGTTCCTTCTGCATTGAAGTTGATTCCCAAGTATTTGTAGCTTTCGCATTTCTTTATTGTTTCATTATTTTCTAGCTTCAAATCAGTGGTTTCTTCTCCAACACATAAGTATTTCGTTTTAGATATATTCATCTGAAGACCCCATCTTCCATACTCTTCTTGAAGCTTTCTCGCCATATATTCTAGGTCTTCTTTATCATTCGCACAAATAACTTGATCGTCGGCAAATTGAAGAGTGTATATGCAAGTATCTCTATCAATTTCGATACCCATACCTCGACATTTTCTTTTCCACAGTGACAGTGCTTTCGCTATATATATTTTAAAGAGCGTAGGAGAAATGCAGCAACCCTGGCGTAAACCTTTATTGACTGAAAATGGCTCTGATTCTATATTTCCAAACCTCACGCATGCTATCATGTTATCATATATATTTTTGATAGCTTTAACAAGTGTGTGGTTGATATTAGTCTCTTGAAGTACTTCCCATAGTTTCATGAGAGGAATGCTATCATATGCTTTTGTAAATCTACAAACATCAGATGCGTTCTAGATTTCAGACAGAAGACATTATCGGTACAAGATCTGCCAGCTCGAAAGCCACATTGTTCCTCCTCTTCTTGGTTTAGGTATTCTGCTTCTATTAGATCTCTTATTATTTTCCATACAGCCTACTAATTGTACTCGTTATAGATAATCCCCTATAGTTATTACAATCTAATTGTTGCCCTTCTTGTGTATTGAAATGATATAAGCCATCTTCCATTCCTCTGGTATACGTTCACCATTGATGCATTTCGTGAATATATATGCTAATGAACTGAATAATTTTTCAGTTCCATTTTTCAATAACTCTGCATTAATACCACCTGGACCGGGTGCTTTGCCATTTTTAAGTTTTTTTATGGCTTGTTCGACGACGTTTTGATCTATATGTATTACATCTCCTTCGATTTGCATATCCACATTTACTTCTGGTTTGTACTCTACCCTTTGTTCAGTAAGGAGGTCTGCATAGTGTTCGGTCCATTTTTGCGTCGGTATTAACTGCAGTATACTGTTGTGGTTCTCATTGTTCTAACTCTATTGATGAATTTCCAGGATTCTCTAGATTTTCTTCCTCCAATATACATCTCAATCTCCCGACATTCTCATCCCATGTTTCTCTTTTCCTTTCTGTTACTTTCTGACGTGTTTCTCTTTTTTTGTCTTTATATTTCCTAAAGTCTTCATCAATTTTAGTATTCAGCCACTTAAGATATAATCTTTTTTTTCGTTGACGAGTTCTTCCATTTCATCGTTCCACCAATATTTTCTGCTTTTCGGTGCTTTCTTAATGCCCAATGCTTCACTTGCTGATTTTCTTATGCTGCTGGTTACGTTTTCATAAAATTCAAGCAACGATAGGTCATCCGGTTCTTTTATATAAGTATCCAATCTTCGTTTATATAAGTACCGGGTACTCTCATTTTGGAAGCTTCTATATTATACTTTTCTTCTATTTTATTTGCTGTAGTTTGATCCCTCTCCTGAGTACTTGTCAGATTTGTATGCTGTATTGGGAAGAATATCCTGACTTTTAGAAAATGATGGTCAGACACGTCACAAATACCTCTACATGCTCTGACATCTTCAACTTTCAGTGTTGTTTGTTGTTTCGTTATCACATAATCTATTATTGATTTTAAACCTCTTGTTGGTTGAGTCCATGTGTATTTATGTATGTCCTTATGCAGAAAGTATCCATTTTTGATTGTGAGGGTATTCTGTTCACATATATCCATCAGCCTCTCGCCATTATCATTTAAGGTATGTTCTCCATATGGACCTATTATTTATTATATGTCCTTCTTCCAGTTCTACTATTTAGGTTCTTGATTAAGTTCATCAAAGAATTTCTCTTTTTCATCTCTATTCGCATCATTCGATACTCCGTATACTCCTATGATAGTGATCTTATGCTGTTGAATATTCATGTTAATTCTGATCAGGTTCTCATTTATGGGATCCCAATCTGTAATTTTTTTCTTTAATTCTTTAGCAATTAGTAAAGATACTCCCCTTTGTGCACGCTGGTCTTTTGATACGCCGCTATACAGATGAATATAGTTACCAACCGTTTCAGATCCCGTTCCTTTTTTCTTCGTTTCTGTTAAAGCAATTATTTTATAGTCGTGTTTATCCAAATCATGAGTAATCTCTGTTAGTTTGTCCTGCAACCTTGTACATTGAGTGTTCCAAAATTCATTGTCCGTTTAGCTCGCTTAAGTCGTTCACCGTTTTAATCCAGGATTAAAAACGCTACTTTTAATCCTGGATTAAAAGTAAATGCATGAAGTCTACTTGACAATACGTCATGATTCTGTGTTCAATTCACAACCAAATTTTATGAAACGGTTTTTCACTAAAACCAATTTTATTTAATTTTGACTTGGTGAGAAAAAATAGTATATATTATTCGGATTAAATGGCCTATTTGAACTCGAATTTTGCATTTTGTCGCAACTGAATATTGCTCGTAAAAAAAATGATCTTATAATATAATATACTTTTACGAAATTACTTTTTCCCTGTCAAAAAGCGAGTGTCTATATCCCGTAATTTCCTGAAAGGTTATATTTCGTTCACTATTAAATGGTCGTTTTCCTGTCACAGAAAAAATAGTGTATTATACACGGAAAATTATTAGATTTTAGCTCTCGGTTTTTGGTCTTCCTACGCGCCCTTCGCTTCGCGTCGGGAGACAACATAACCTCAAGCTAAAATCTAATACTTTTCCTTGTATAATAAATAACTATTATTAAAATTTAAAAAGATATGAACTCATATATTTTTATAATACTGAACTTTATTACTCATTTTCTTCGCCCAAATCGAAGTCAGGAGTTTCCGTAATGCCTTCCAAATCATCCTCAATTCCGTCGCTCCATTGTAACTTTTCGTAAAAATTTTTAGAATCTTGGGTATCAAATGCATTATTGATTTCAAATATTTTAGCTTTGGGGCAGATATTTCCTTACCATGTAAACATATAGGCAAAATAAATCTTTAAAGGCTTTATTTTTAGGCATTCCTGTTTGTTCCTTTTTATGTCAATTTCTGCATAAGACCAGTCTTCGACATTTTCTT
Organism: Propylea japonica; assembly: GCA_013421045.1. Classification (NCBI taxonomy): domain Eukaryota; kingdom Metazoa; phylum Arthropoda; class Insecta; order Coleoptera; family Coccinellidae; genus Propylea; species Propylea japonica. The sequence continues at coordinate 81,742,804 of CM024243.1, forward strand.
AAAAAATATTGACCTCACAAGATTGAGCGTGAAAAAGACGACAATATCAATCGAAGAAGTGCACTGTATCGAAGCAAATAAACGTTTTGCAGAAAAAAAACCATACTACCTGGATCTATTGAAACGGCCAATAATCATTCAACATAAAATAATTTGTTAGGTTAGCCTCCTTAAAGGCAAAGAATTTTTTTTTTTGTCATTTTTTCTTTATCTTATAAAGGAACCAACCCACCTGAGTCTATTCAGCAGAATGCTATCTCGCTGTTTCTTTGGTGTTGGTTGGTTCACTGACCAGAAGCTGTCGCTAGGTATTTATTGTGGGTTGGATCCATTTTGCAGATGGTTTTTGACACATTCAACTAAAGGGTGTCCCAAAATTAACGCAAGATTTGAATTAAATAGAAAACCCCCGTTTTAGTCTTTTGATAGTTATATTTTTATCGACTCGTAAAGTACATAGGATAGGGTTATGTATGGAATAACACTTCGGACAAATGGCCTTCACGGCTTTGCATGCACATGCGCACTCTTTGTTGAAATTTCCATGACCATTCTGCATAAATGTGGCTGAATTTCGTTGATGCAGCGTTGAATCTCCTCCTTTAATGCACGGGTGGTTGTGGGCTTGTTGACATAGACTGGTGATTTCAAATAACCTCATTAAAAGAAGTCTAATGGTGTTAAATCACACGATCTAGGAGGCCAATTTTGATCACCGAAACGAGAGAGTACACGACCTGGAAATGTCTCATGCAGTAATTGAATTGTTTCACTGGCTGTATGACATGTGGCACCGTCTTATTGAAACCACATATTGGACACATCAATATCATCCAATTTTGGCAGAAAGAACTGTGTATCATATCGCGATATCGAGCACCAGTAACAGTCACTGCTTCACATTTGAACGGCTTGTTTTTGGACGACCAGTGTGTTTGGCGTCTCCAACGTATCCAGTCTCCATGAATTTTTCAATTAATCTCTTCACAGTTCACGGAGTTAAAACACTATTCCGACCATATTTTGTATGAAATTTTCGAACTGCAGCCGCCAAGCTTTTACTATTTTTGAAATATTCTTTAATAATGAAGACACGTTGTTCTATCGTGTAACGCTCCATTTTTAATAACCCTATCAAATTGCTTTTTTTCAGGGTTGCCAACACTTCACTGCACAAATGGCGGCAAATTTAAATCTTGCGTTAATTTTGGGACACCTTTATAATATTCTAGATTATCTCCACTATTTGTTTTTTGTGGGTTGGTTCCTTTCTGCATAAAGCCGTCCAATTATCAGTAGTAATAACACAAGGACATTGATAATTAATTGCACGAAAAAATCTATAACAGGTTTTGAAAGCTTGTTGCTTGGAAACAGACCGACGCCGCAGGCGGAGGTCTGTCTACGAGCAACAACTTGATAAATCTGTTACAGGAATTTTTGAGCATTTATCAATGTCCGAGGGTTATTCTGATAGAAAATTTTTTGCTAATTACCACATGGTTTTAACTGTTGCTTCTTTAAATTCTGTACCATCCTTTTTCTCATACTTACAGCCCAATCTTCAAAATAAATGCCAATTCTTCTGGTGTCCTATTTCCATCTAATATACCCCGTTATTACACCGACAAACTTCTAGTGGACATTAAAGATGATATTTTGGACAGATTCGACCCAAATCATATAATGCAAAATTGCTTCGTTAAGGAGCTAGTGGCCTATGAAGACGACGTCCTGTCCACACTTTTCGCCACATATTCGCAAAACGGAGTCACATAAAGTGCTGAAAGTTTACACTTTGGCTAATATCATAAATACGCATCGATTAGATTGAGTGCATTTCTTCCATGTCAAGCACAATCGTATCATTTGGCAGGGACGAAGGGTATTTTTAGTTTAAACTTTTTTAACTTTCATTATTTCGCGAGATTTACATCATATTCAAAAACTCTGATGTTTTTTCTTGAAAAAGATGCTATGGTATATAACGCCCAGATGCACCATTTCTGAAAAAATAGATTTGAAATTTTCTCTCTTTCCACAAAGTCTTTAGAGCTAGTTAATTGATAAAAAATTTTTTTCTCAGAAATGCTGCATCTGGGCGTTCTTATACAAGAGCATATTTTTTCAAGAAAAAACATCAGAGTTTATGAATATGCTGTAAATCTCGCGAAATAAAGGAAGTCAAAAAAAGTTTCAACTAAAAAGAGAAAATGCTGGAGCTGCTCAATTTTTCTTCGGAGGAAAAATAAAAACGAAGGTGTTCACAAAATATTGCGTAATTCCTACGTTAAGTCGTTTACATTCGCTTCATAGAATTCAAACTCAATATTGAACTGAGTGTGAACATTTCGCTATGATTTTCGTCAGTTTCAATTTCGATTTTTACGTTCGAGTTTGAAATCGAACGCCAAGTACGCCAATGCACATCCGAACATTTTATGCGGCATTGCCACCCAAGGTTTCTAAACAAAGAGGTCCGATCTTTTATCTTTCTTCCACTTATTGTGAGGTTTCCAATGTGAGAGTCAAACATCTATCGGGATATAGGGTATTGCAGTAGAAACTTCCCACATATCTGGGAAACTACCGTACTCCAGATATGTGATCACCAAATCAAGTAAGCGATTCCCTACCACTTCGAAAGCATCCTTGAAAATTTCAGTCGTGATAACATCCGGACTAGATCATTTTTACATATCCCATCATTCCCTCTCATTCTTATTTTTGAAAATTTCGAGAAACTCGATATAACCGCAGCCTTAGCTGAGTGAAAATAATCATTCCTTGAAATATTGGAAACTTTTTGTCAACACTCTGACTCTCACGAAAAAATTCTTTAAATTTTAAATTTTTTCCATATACAGGCTGTCCCGTAATTAGACCGACAAACTTCTGGTGGACATTATAGATGATATTTAGACAGATTCAACTCAAATCACATAATGCAAAATTGTTTCGTTAAGGAGCTAGTGGCCTTTGAAGACGACGTCCTGTCCACACTTTTCGCCACATATTCGCAAAACGGACTCACATAAAGTGCTTAAAGTTTACACATTGGCTATATCAAAAATACGCATCGATTTGATTGAGTGCATTTCTTTCATGTCAAGCACAATCGTATCATTTGGGGGGGGCGAAGGGTATTTTGAGTTGAAACTTTTTTAACTTTCATTATTTCGCGAGATTTCCATCATATTCAGAAACTCTGATGTTTTTTCTCGAAAAAAGATGCTCTTGTATGATAACGCCCAGATGCACCATTTCTGGAAAAAATAGATTTGAAATTTTCTCTTTTCACTAAGTCTTTAGAGTTAGTTGTTGTAGTAATATCTATTTTTTTGTTTCTAAATTCAATAGTTTTCAATTCAACTCATTTCAACAGTATATGCACTGGACAGCCTGTATATTCTCAGTTACCTGGAACTGATATCTGCTGTGTCTGCGCATTTCAACAAATTTGAACAATATGTCAGAGTCTAAGAACAACCCCGACTGTTTCTTATCGCTACCGCTAATTTTCTAAATTGTATTTTCCGCTATTTTATATTTTCTCTTATTTTGAGATAGAACCTTGTGTTCCGCTATTTTAAGTGAACTACCTATTATTTTGTGAAAGAGATACTATTATTGAAGAATTGAAGATCACCGACCCCTTCCGAGAGTACTCTCCAGAAGATTGGTCGAAGAATACTGTTTGGTGAGTCTGGTGCATTTTACTGTATTTTCTTTCACTTTATTTTTACAACACCTATGATTTTTGATTTATACAGTCCATAAATTCTCTCCACACTTAAAGAGTTACCGCAACATTAGTTAAATGATAAAAATAATTTTTTTCTCAGAAATCTGGGCGTTATTATACAAGAGCATCTTTTTTCAAGAAAAAACATCAGAGTTTATCAATATGATGTAAATCTCGCGAAATAATGGAAGTGAAAAATGTTTAAACTAAAAATACCCGTCGCCCCCCAAATGATACGATTGTGCTTGACATGAAAGGAATGCACTCAATCTAATGGATGCGTATTTTTGATATTAGCCAATGTGTGAATTTTCAGCACTTTATGTGACTCCGTTTTGCGAATATGTGGCAAAAAGTGTGGACAGGATGTCATCTTCAAAGGGCACCACCTCCTTAACGAAGCAATTTTGCATTATATGATTTGGGTCGAATCTTTCTAAAATATGATCTACAATGTCCACTAGAAGTTTGTCGGTCTAATTACGGAACACCCTGTATTTTGACGAGAGCTTTCTCGAATGAAATTATATAGTAATGAATTTCAACTTCATTTTAGAAGTGACCTCATTTTGGATTTTTTTTATATTTTTCCCATTCAATATTATTTTTTGTGAAAACCGCAATTTTATACTGATCATCTCTATGTTTCATTATCATTTTATATCATTTCTAGCTGACCCGGCAAACGTTGTTTCGCCTTATAAATTATTTTTATTTCTAGATGAATTTTAGTATAGACAAAAAGTAATTTACTTATTTTGAGTGTATAAAAGTTTTAGATTTTCAGTCGAAGTCGAACACTATAATTGATCAGTTATCGTGCGGGATAAAAAATTTAAATTACTAAAATGGTTATAAAAAAATAGGGTGATAAAAAAATGAAAATTTAGGGTTTTATGTATTTTTTAGTGCCACATTATAAACGAAAAATTTCGTCCAAAAATAAAAAAAAAATTGAGGGCGAACAAATCTTATCACTTTGGGCTAAGGAAAAAACATAGTAGCCGATACTTGATTATCTCGCCTATTCATCTGTGCAACTGGAGGGAAGAATTCTCTGTCTGATGCATTGTATATCGTATGTTTTCGATGTGAATTTCCAAATCGGTATGTGACAAAACTCATAATTATAATCACACAGCATGTCCATAGATCACGACTATAAATACTGAAAAATTTCAGTATTATCATCTCATTTGGAAACTATCCAAATAAGTGTGAAATGATACTGCAATGCATGTTTCATTTGTATCGAAAACTGTAAATTGAATATGGGGTTGCCATTTGAAAATCTCGAAATATTTCAATTTAAGTTCTACATTTTCGGAGCAAAACCTTCGAAGAACCTTACGATGTATCAGAATACTGAATTCACCACATGAATGCATGTTTGCATAGAAAATAATCGAGATATTACATTTTCAAACTGGCAATGCAAATGTAAAAAATTTCAAGAATTTGTGCATACTTGGCAAACAATGCATAGCAGAGAATTTTTTTTCAGTAGGTTATACTGCGAATTTGGTATTGAATCGATACATAAAAAATTATAGGTAGTTGCATTTGAAATGAGAAAGTAGATATGCGTTCGAGTTAGACGTGGCAACACTGTCGACTTGGAAATAGTTTAGGCGAAGAATTACTTCATCCTCTAGGCTTCTCCTTAAATTTCAGAGAGTCTCTAGTTCTCCAAAAACGTCTAATAGGGCAACTTAAAAGGAAAACGCCATATGTAGGAAGAAATCGATGAATACCGCAAAACTGATTTTTTTATATCAACAACTCGTAATAGATCTTCAAAATACTATACAATAATCGATGCAAAATCTAAGAGGATTATCATCATAAGGGTGTCCCAAAATTAACGCAAGATTTGAATTAAATAGAAAACGCCGTTTTTAGTCTTTTGATAGTTAAATTTTTAATGACTCGTAAAGTACATAGGATAGGGTTATGTACACATCGGACAAATGGCCTCCACGGCTTTGCATGCACATGCGCACTATTTGTTGAAATTTTCCATGACCATTTTGCATAAATGTGGCTGAATTTCGTTGACGCAGCGTTGAATCTCCTCCTTTAATGCACGGGTGGTTGTGGGCTTGTTGATATAGACTGTGATTTCAAATAACCCCATAAAAAGAAGTCTAATGGTGTTAAACCCACGATCTAGGAGGCCAATTTTGATCACCGAAATTAGAGAGTACACGACCTGGAAATGTCTCATGCAGTAATTAAATGTTTCACATGCTGTATGACATGTGGCACCGTCTTGTTGAAACCACATATTGGACACATCAATATCATCCAATTTTGGCAGAAAGAACTGTGTAATCATGTCGCGATATCGAGCACCAGTAACAGTCACTGCTTGACCAGCATCATTTTAAAAAAATATGGCCCAATTATGGCCTCCAACCCAAAATCCACACCATACAGTCACACGTTGTGGATGCATTTGTTTTTCGAAAATCACATGTGGGTTCTCCGAATCCCAAATGCGGCAATTTTGGCGATTGACAAAGCCATCAAGATGAAATGTGCTTCATCGCTTAGGATGATTTTGCTCGAAAAATCAGGGTTCATTTGTTGATGTTCAATAATCCATTCAACGAACTCTCTTCTCTGTCCATGGTCATTAGGCTTCAATTGTTGTGTTAATTGAATTTTGTAAGCATGAAGACACAGATCTTTGGTGAGTATAAGCTGTAGAGAGGTTCTTGAAATTTGCAATTCTTGTCCACGACGTCGAATTAAGGTTCCTGGATTGTCAGCAACACTCTCACGCACTGCTTCGACATTCACATTTGAACGGCTTGTTTTTGGACGACCAGTGTGTTGGCGTCTCCAATGGATCCAGTCTCCATGAATTTTTAATTAATCTCTTCACAGTTGGCGGAGTTAAAACACTATTCCGACCATATTTTGTATGAAATTTTCGAACTGCAGCCGCCAAGCTTTCACTATTTTTGAAATATTCTTTAATAATGAAGACACGTTGTTCTATCGTGTAACGCTCCATTTTTAATAACCTATACTGTTAGCTGTCAAATTGTTTTTTTTCAGGGTTGCCAACACTTCACTGCACAAATGTCGGTAAATTCAAATCTTGCGTTAATTTTGGGACACGCTTTATAAGTGTCTGATTTCACCGTTAAGTATTTCGGCTTTTAATCGTCGAAAATTCGGGAGCGCTAACAAGAACATCCGTTCAAGTTGATATCTAATCACAATTTTCTTCACTGTTTTGGGAACATTAAAATTCAATCGTGATATTTTCAGGTTCAGCATTTAGTCGATCCAGAGGTTTCGAAAATGGAAGAAGTGAAACTTGAATACATCGATATTTTTGAAGAATTCATCGATCAGAATGGTATTCATGACAGAAAGAAGTTGAAAATTTCAACTGAAATTGGAACAGGCTGCCCATCGGAACAATTTTATACAGCTGAATACAAGAGTGAAAACCCTCATCATCAAGATGAAAGACGTTTCAGTATGTGTGAATCCATTCCGGAACAAGGGAGTGCAACAATTCAGGACCATGGTGATTTTAAGCAAGAATCTTCTTCTTATTCTGCAATTCACGGAGCTGATCTCAAACCACATAATAGTGCAACTGTTCTGAAGCGACATAAATGTGCATATTGTGATTATACTGCAAGTACAAAAACCCATCTCAAAGTACATATGGAGGGAATTCATTTGAATTTGAAGCATCATAAATGTACACAGTGTGAATATGCTACGAGTAGAGAAGGGGATCTCAAAAACATATAGATTCAGTTCATTTGAATACGAGGCAATATGAATGTGAACAGTGTGATTATACTTCAAATCATAACACATTCTCAAACGACATGTAGGTTCAGTTCATTTAAATCTGAAACATAAATGTGAACAGTGTGAATATGCTACGAATAGAAAACGCGATATTAAAAAACATATAAATTCAATTCATTTGAATTTGAAGCCATATAAATGTGAACTGTGTGAATATGCTTCGGGTCATACAGGTAATCTCAAAAACAATAGATTTAGTTCATTTGAATTGAAGAAATTAAATGTGACCAGTGTGATTATGCTTCAAATCATAAACACCTTCTCAAACGACATGTAGATTTAGTTCATTTGAATGTGAGGCAATAAAAATGTGGACTGTATGCTGTTAGTTGAAAGAACCTTCTCAAACGGCCTACAGGTTAAGTTCGTTTGAATTTCAAGCGGCATATAAAGGTTTGGAAATTGACAAGGAATGATAGAAATTGCCGTGTTATACTGAGGGCTCTATGCCATTGTAGGGTACTTCACCAAACTCTACCAATATATTCAATTAAACACCAATGAATATACACCAATTTTTTCAGCAACAATTACATCGAACTGCATTTTCCATAAACTTTGATCACAAATACTTATACTTGAGGTATATCCATATTCTCTTAAACATTTCCAAAGCAAGATAGTCGGTTTTGGCACATATCTGCTAAGATTTTTTTTTTTTTTTTTTTAGGTCTTTGAAACACAAGTTCATTGATGGTATAAATCCTGATATAGAAACCATACTGACGACTCAACTGAACAAACCAGCAGATAAATAACCATATGTACAATTATATACATTTAAAGAACTGATACAGACACATAGATGTAAATGAACAAACATAAATAAATATATGAATACAAAATTGGATAAATATATGAATAGACAATCAAATATATAGATAAATGAATAAATAGATTAAATATATAAAGAAGTTAAATAAATAAATGAGGAGTGTATCTGCGTATGAATGCAGGTTTTAGCGCGTATCTTTTTAGATCAGTTTATACACATTTATCTCTTTCAGAACTTAATTGTGTTTTTAATTTCATAATATCTACAAAGATTATCCTTTAGTTCGGGTTTGAGATTACAGTTAGTTCTGGCCGTTCTGTATGTAGGGCATTCGCAGATTATGTGAGTCACTGTTAGTGGTTCCCTGCAATATTCGCAAATTGGTTGTTGCTCACGTCTGAGAAGGTATCCATGTGTATGTAAGGTGTGCCCAATTCTGAGACGTGTTATTTTTGTTCTCTCTTCTCTTGTCATCTGGAGCTCATGTGTGGGTACAAAAGTATTGATGCATGGATGAATCATTTTTAGTTTAGTATTTTTGTTTGACCACATTTCTTGCCACTCTTGTGTAACTCTTTGATTTACGGATTTCAATGCATCGGCCCTTTTGAGTATATACAGATCTTCATTAGAGTTGTTGGCTGCTTGATATGCAGCCTGGTCCGCCTTCTCATTTCCATCTATTTCTACGTGGCTTGGCGCCCAAACCATGGTCACGTCAAAATTCTGCTCTTGTAGATGATGAAGAAGAGATTTTATATTTCTTATCATGGGATCCTTAGAGTAAATTGAGGTGAGGGACTGCAATGTGCTTCGTGAGTCAGTTACAACCACAACCCGAGTTGAACTTTTCCTAACAGCACAATACAAGAGGGCCTGCCATATAGCATATTGCTCAGCAAAGTAGATAGAGGACATTGGATGAAGTGTCCAGGCATGACTCTCGTTGTTTGTATATAGTGCGCATCCAGTGCCATCTGCAGTTTTGGACCCATCTGTGTAGATAACCTGGGAAGAACCGTATTCGGACCTTAAGGAACAGAATGATTGCCTTATAACTTCATGGCTTATGGTTCCCTTACAAAATCTATCCATATCAAATCTGATCTTAGTGCTTGAGATCAGCCAAGGAGATATTTCTTGGCTGTTCTCGGAGAAAATTTCTGGCAGGAAAATGTTTTCTTTTTCCAAGTACTCGGTAAAACGTACCATAGCTGGGCGTGTTATAGTAGGCCTCCTCCTATATTTGGCTATTTTTTGTTCTTGTTGCAAAATTATATGGTTTGGGTTTGTTGGAGAGATTTAAGTTTCAACATATATTGTGCTAAGAACTTTCTTCTTCTGATTTCTAGAGGCATAGATTCAGCCTCAACATAAAGACTATATCTAGGGCTCGTTGGAAAAGCTCCTAGGCAGTAGCGTAATCCTAGATGGTGAATGGTATCTAATTTCTTCAGTACTGATTTCCTTGCAGAGGAGTATACTATACACCCATAATCCAGTCTAGATAGAATCACCGCTTGATATACTTGAAGTAAGCACTTTGATTCAGCTCCCCATTTGGTATGTCCCAATACCTTCAGCAAATTGAGTGATCTTCGGCATTTATTTTTCACATCTTCAACGTGCTTTTTCCATGTCAACTTCGAATCAAATGTGAGCCCTAGGAATTTTATGTTGTCAGCGCATTTAATGAGGTTATTATTAATATAGAGCTTTGGGTCTGGAGGTTTTCTGAGCCGACAAAAGTGGATACAGAAAGTTTTCTCCCACACGAACTCATAGCCTATATCAGTGCCGTTTTTTATTATTTTGTTAATAGCCGGCTGAAGTTTTTTTACTATATCATCTACTGATTTTCCACTGCATATTATTGCCAAATCATCCACAAACAGACGTGTTATTATTACTTCGTCCACACCCTCTACTATTTTGTTGTGGCGAGATCGAACAATTTGCAGTTCAGTGTGGAACCCTGTGATATTCCATTTTCCAATTGTCTCAACGTGGACAAATGATTACCAACTCTCACTCTGAATTTTCTTTCTTTCAGGAAAGATCCGATGAACTTTGGCAATGTACCTCTACATCCAGCATCAAACAATTCCTTCAAAATATTATACTGCCAGGTCATATCGTAAGCTCCCTTTATATCGAAGAATACTGCCACAGCGTGTTCTCTTCTCATGAATGCATCCTGTATTTCCTGTTCCAGAATTATCAGATTATCCATGGTAGATCTGCCCGCTCGAAAACCTGACTGGAATGGTGAAATGATGTTTTTTGCTTTCTAGATACCAATCAAGACGAGCATTTACCATTTTTTCTAAAACTTTTCCCAAACAGCTCGTTAGGCTGACTGGTCTATAGCTTGATGGGTTCAGGGGATCTTTGTTTGTTTCAGGATAGGTACTACAATGGCCTCTTTCCACTCCTGAGGATATGTACACTGATTCCAGAGGTTATTGAATAATTCCAACAGTTTTTCTCTCATTATTGGTGGCATGTTTTTCAGCATTTCATTTCTGATTTCATCTTGACCTGGTGCAGATTTCTTCAGTTGGCTCAGTGCTTCCTCCAGCTCCGCAGGGGTAAATGGCATGTTGTAATCGAGCATCTCATCAGTATCAAAATCTAGTGCACACTCTCTGCTCACTTTCATTTCAAGAAAAGATCTGCTATAATTAGAAGAACTGCTTGTCTCTTCATAAAATCTGCAAGACTTTCGGCTATATTATCTGGATTATCAGTAATATTTCCATCGATTTTAAGCATGTCAATGGGTTAGCATTGTATTTACCAGATATTGACTTCACTTTCTTCCACATTAGTGATGCACTCTCCCTAGTGGTTATTGAAGCAGTATTCTCTCTCCAACTATTTCGCTTGCTCTCCAGTATTTTTCTTTTGCTGCCGCTCTGGCCCTTTTGAAAGCTATAATATTTTCGGTAGTTGGATGCCTTTTGAAACGATTAAATGCCGATTTTTTTCGTCTGATTAGGTACTGCAGTTCAGTGTTCCACCATGGTACAGTGTGCTTTGGTAGGTTTCCGCTGGTTTTAGGGATACTATCCTCTGCAGCACTTATTATAGCCTGGGTAATGGAGCTCACATCAGTCACATCAGGGGGAGTCAGATTTTCAGCGAACCTTGGCCAGTTGGCACTTCCAATAATCCAACGTTTCGGGACATTTCGAGCTCTCTGCTCTTTGTTGAACTCTATTATTATAGGGAAGTGGTCACTATCATGAAGATCATCACTTACGTTCCAATTCAGGTCAGAAAATATGTTGCTTGACGCTATAGTGAGATCTATTGCTGAGAAGGTATGGCTTGTTGCATTCAGGTGTGTTGGTGATCCACCATTCAAAGAGATATATCTTCTCTTTCCAGCCAATTTTCAATTCTTCTACCCCTTCTGTCTGTTCTTCTTGATCCCCATAATGTGCTGTGAGCATTGAAGTCTCCCATGAGTACTACTGGAGAAGGCAATTGTTCCAATAAACTATCCAAATCTCTTATAACCCAATCATCTTCAGGCAAGTAAACGCTGCACAGAGTTATCTTCAACGGAGAGTGTAACTCAACTGCAACAGCTTGTAGTTCAGTATCAAGATATACTTCCCTGTAGTGGACGTCTTTTCTTAGAAGTATGGCAACACCCCCTGAAGCTCTCTGATTCAACGTTGAATCTCTTCTTATAATATTGTAATTTTTAACAGAAAATTGCTGTTGAGGTTTCAGGTGAGATTCTTGTAGGCCGATGCACAGAGGATCGTAGTCTTGAACGAGTAATTTGAGATCACAGTATCGTAATATTACACCTCTACAGTTCCACTGTAGTAATTTATATGTTTGTGACATTTTGCTGTTATGGAATGTGTGGTTAGACTAGTCTTATATGAAGATTTAACCACAATGTGTGTGGACTGTTAATTATTCCTATCTTTGAGAGTCTGATTCCTGTGGACATCCATCAGGAGGTTTTAATTGCTGTAGCATTGAGTTATCCCATTGCATAATTGGTGAATCAGTTGCCTCAGTTTTTTTGGTTCTTTTCTTCGATTTTGATGTTCCACCGATGTCTTTTCTAGGTCTTCCTTTTTCTTCCACCTCTTTTTGAGGGTTTTTATGATGCTGTGGGTCACTTGACTGTTGGCTTGTATCCGAAATATCTGATTCTTCAACAGGTGATATTGCCTTTCTTTTTGAAACATTTGATGCTTCGGATCCAGTTCTAGAACGTGTAGATATAATATCGTGGACTTTCTGTATTTTGGGAATAGATGTGGATGCTTGGGTTTGATGTATGTTCCCTATCAGTTCGGATACACATTTTTTTATAACATTTTCGAGGGCTGGTAGTATTCTGCTCATAACATTTTCCTCTATCGATTTTCTCTTTGCGTTGCTGGACGTTTGATATATTCTGCTTAGGCGTGTTTACAATTACTTTTTTCTTGGCCTCCAAGTAGCTTAATTTTTCAGTAACTCGTATTTTCTGTATTGCGAACTCTGTTTTGTAAGCAGGACATCCCTTATATCCTGCAGAGTGGGATCCATTACAATTTACGCACACTGGGGTTGATTCACAGGGGCTACCATCATGCGGTTGTTTTCCGCATGCACACCTTGGTTCGTTATTACAGTTTATGGTTGTATGACCCAACTTTTGGCATCTATAGCACCTTATAGGTGCAGGAATATAGGGGCGAATTTCAAGTTTATACATGGCAACGTTTATATAACTAGGTAACTTTGGTTTGTTGAATGTTATTATATGGTTTGGTGTGTCAGTTAACTTTTCATCTTTCTTTATTTTAATTCTTTGTACTTTTATTACTCCTATCTCTTTGAGCTCTTCCTGTATTTCTTCCTCAGAACAATTCATTAGATCTTTGCAGTAAATTATTCCTTTACTACTATTCAGGTTGCCATGAGGTATAACCGTTACAGGATAGTCAGCGAAATTTGTAACTTTCATTAGTCTATTAGATTGTGCGTCTGTTCGTGTCTCCACTAAGATACCTTCTTTTACTTTTCTTATACTATTTGTCTCCCCAATAAATCCGTAGATTGTCTTCTGTATGACAAAAGGATTGCACTTAAAAAAATCACCATCGTCTATTCTTTTCACAATCAGGAACCGGGGAACGGGCACCACCGTCACCTGTGTTGTGTGAGAAACTGGGTTTGAGAGCTTTTTCAGTGAACTCTCAGCACTGCCCGTATTAGGGAGGACGGGCGCCTCCTTTTGAGGTGCACAATCAACTTCCATATGTGATCCCACGAGTGAGCTCTGAAATATTCTCGACCGAAGCAGAGCAGGCTTACTACGGAAGGGCTAGCATACAACCGAAGGGCGCCAGGTATTCGGAGGTAGCCGTTTGCGACACATTTACGCAGTGCCATGCATCCCATCAGCACGGCAGACACCTTGAGATTGCGGATTTTTTAAAGGTTTTCTCCTTTAGTGATGGGGAAGAAGGATATTACAGGAATTTGGTGAGGAGGTGGGAGAAGTGCCTCATTTAGTCGCCTTTTACGACCGGCAGAGGCGTCCCTGGCCTATTCTATTCTATCCCCGCCCCGACCCAGAGGGGGTGGCTAAGATTGATACTGCATTCACATATATCAGCTCGTGTAGTCACAGAAAGATACATCAAACACCCATAAGTTCTCTAAACGAATCATCATTAATAGAATCGCTCTCTGAATCCATATCATTATCAATCCCTAATGTTCATTTAAGTTTCATAGGTGTACGTTTGTCCATGATAACATTCCATACCAAATTTGATCAATAATCTCTCAATGAAACCTATCTGATTTAACTCAAGAATTTACCCTCTAAAAGTCATTCACCTCGCCCCATATTTTACAGAGGCTGATTTAAGATGTTGTTTCAAGTCATTTAATAGGTAACGATTTTGTACTGACTATGAGCAAATCATAAACATTGTCGAATTATTTTCTGAATTCATTTTATTGATTGAAGATTATTGTGACCAAAATAACACTTTACAACTCAAGAAAACTATCTATATTAAGATACGTGGCCGACGAATCCGTGGATCAAGCACGATCGGTCTCTCAAATTAGACTGACTGCTTTCTTATTTCTTCTCCACAATTTCCAATTGCTTTTCTGCATTTCAGCATTTATTTATCACGCACGAGTCTACGCATTTCTGCCTCGCCAACTGAGAATTTCCATAACTTCTAAATTATCTCAATCTAGCACTACGTGCCCAATCCACGGCTACGTCAGGCAATAAACAAAACGTTGCCTGGCCTTATAATAATCTTAAATCTAAATAAACATAATTCTCCGACACATACATTATCAAATAAATTACCCTAAACTGAGTTAGTAACATTTATCGGATTCAACAATTGTAAAAACCAAATTAATTAAATGATCTGTCAGAGTATTATACCATTTTCTAGACGATTGTTTGTTGTTGTTGTAGTCTCGTCCTCTTTTTAGAAAAAAGAGAGAACTTGGGCTCGCCGCAGCATGTACCCAGATTATGGTGGTCTTCGCTTCCTCTGCTTGTAGCTTTTCTTGACTTTAGGAATTCACCCTACGCCCTCCCTAGGAAAGGAGAAAGGTCTCTCACCATAGGAAATACATCACAAAACTACACAAATGGGATGAACACTAGTGCTACAGACAGCCAAAAAAAAAAGATTTTTTTTCTTCTTCAAATCTTCAAACCCGACTTATCTAGAAAATCCGCCGCAATTAATTCAATAACTTCTTCTCGTTCAGAGAAAACCACCTCATATATATTAATTGGTAACGTAAGAATCAATTTTTGTAATGCATTGTACAAGATGTTTACAGTTATGTCTGTTCTGTTCACAGTCGAACAGAATATGAGATAAGTCTCCCCTTTCGCCACATTGCAGTTAGGGTTAGGGTATATACCAATTTTAAAGAGATGTTCAGGAGTTAGACAATGTCCAGAGCGCATTCTCATAATTGTCACTATAGTTCTACGAGGTAGTTGGGATTTAAGTAACGCAAAGGGAAATCTTAGATTATTCCTATCTCTACTTCGCATATGTGTATAGGTTCTACCCTTTAATATAATAATAATAATAATACTATTATTGATTCCAAAAAATTACATAACTGTAAATATGGAACAAGTCAAATTTACAATATAGAACTTCACAACACAATTATCTCTTACAATTCTTTGAATTCAGTGAAGTTGTAAGGTTCACATCTTAGTAAAAGCATACAGAGCTTTCTTAAATTTTCTGGGATTGACAATCTTTTGCAATTCAGATGGTAAAACATTGAAGAAACCAATGGCCATACATTCACAGATTTTTCCCTAACAACTGTCTTATGAACCGGAACATGTAGGAGACATCTGCGGGTACAATTCAAGTTCTTATACGAATCAAATAATGACAATGCTTGGTGAAAAAAAATCAGTAACCTATATATATACAATCCATAGGTAGTTAGTATATTATTATCCCTAAAAAACCCTCTACAAGATTGTCTAAAGCCTAAGTGGAGCATGGTTCTTAAAGCTCTCTTCTGGACAACAAAAATGCCATTCATAAATGAGGAGCTACCCCAAAAATTATCCCATATGAAAGGATTGAATGGAAGTTCGCATAATAAACCATCTTGAGTAAATCAAAATCCACCTGATTTCTTAACATAAATAGAACATACAAGCAGAATTTAAGCGACTTTTAAGTTGTTCTGCATGCGGTCCCCACTTCAAATGTTTATCGAGTACAATGCCCAAAATCTCACACTATCATCAACCATTACATAATCATTTATTGATTCGGGATAGTCCAATCTAGATCTGTCACTATAAAAGAACATGCATTGAGTTTTCTCCAAATTCTATGAGGTTGTGGTTACTTAACCAATTACCGACAAGCTTGATAACACTGTTCGATTCTTCCACAGCAGATGAAATACTTGAGATCTAATCAAGTAATTGGCATCATCCGCAAACATTCGCGTCGAACACCTCAAAGGGAATCTCCTAGGTTTATGCATTTTTGGTAGAAAATTAATATAACGATGAACAGAACAGGTCCGGCTATACTCCTTGAGGTACGCCCATCAAGGTTTCTCTTTCATCTGACACTGTTCAAAAATCAGGGTGTTGGATTTTTGGCAATTACTAAATGTGAACTGTTACCAAATGATTGAGTTGAAGATGGTAAAATAAAATCTTTATTGTATATCAAACACTTCACAATTAAAATAAAGACACTCGCATGAAGTAAATTCAAGTCAAATTACAACATATAAAAAGAGTGATTGTATGTACAATATTGAGAAATTCTATATACAATAAGTGAGAAGTGAATGAGAGAACTTTGAGAATGAAAATAGAGAAAATTCAGACAGTATGAGCAGCATTCGCATGAAGTAAAATGAAATACAATTTACAACATCTCACAAAGTGATTCTATTTACTATAATTGAGAATCTATTTATGATAAGTGAAAAGTAATGAGAATGGAGAAAGTTCAGAATAGTATGAGGATGCACTCGCATTAAGTAAAATGATCAAATTACAACATCTAACAGAGTGATTGTATTTTCAATAATTGAAAAAATCTATTTATGATAAGTGAACAGTGAATGAGAGTAGAGAAGGTTCAGAACAGTATGAGTGACACTCGCATGGAGTAAAATGATCAAATTACACAACATCTCACAGAGTGATTGTATGAAAGAGAAGTACAAACTAATGTTAGAGAATATGTAAAAAAAAAATGAGAAGTCTACTACATCAATAATTATACAGTAAAACATGTTTATGTGCTATGAGGTGCAAACCGATTGAACAGAATAATGTTGACTGAAGGCAATGTTATCATTCAACACAAACGTTACAGTGATAGAGTTTTTGTTCATGTAAACTACCTAACTATCAGAAAAAAGAAGGCTGAATTGATAATCGAGAACGTTAGAGATTTGTAATAAGACGACTAGGTTTTATGAGATAGAACTAATAGCAAGTATGAGTAGCAAACGATTAAGAATTGAAGTGATATACGAGTATATAAAGTTAATACAAATCTTAACTAATATTGAAATAAGAAAAGTTCATAACTTGAGAAAAAAATCAGGCACCATAACTTTCAGGTAAAAGAGAGATGTAATAGATAAAACTATACTTATTGAGTTGACATCAGGTTGGACTCCCTCAAGCTCTACAGCAAACCAGTCCATCTGAGAGTGAGAATGAGTGTATTCCATGTTTGGAGTTCTGATGTAATGAGTTTGGAATCCGACTGGTCTGCGACTGCCCTCGAAGGTCCACCTGAGCGTAGATGTACCTGAAACTTAAAGGCCTGAGAATTCTAATCGTAAAAGGTATAAATGTAATGAGAGATTACATGCACATAAAAACAAGTATGATACAACTAAGTAGACTTCTACGAGAGGTGTTGAAAAGCTAACTTGGCGATAAATGAGAAGAATAAAATGTGATTCTATTCTGAGATGATGTAATTATAAATTGATGAATTGAAAATGAATTATTTATCAGTTCAAGCAATTTGGTACAGTACATGCGTGAATGAATGAGAGTATGGAGAAAAATTGAGATGTTTATGAAAATGCCAAAAACTATTTGAACAGACATGATTGAAGCGAAGAAATGTACTTTTGTATTGAGACATTTGTTGAAATAAGCTAGGATTGAGTGAATATACAGAGAGAATGAATGGAATTGATATTGATGGAAACACATTTCCGAACATTTTCAATCTTGCATTTTACGTAAAAATTACTGTACCTTGAGATGATTTGTTGTCGTTAATGTTTAACTGAAACTTATTGATTGTCGAGAATGTATTTAGACGAGAGGCATAAAATCACTTGTAACTTTAGAAGAATTCGGAATTATCACCAAGTAGCTATTCACAACACTGTCAAAAGAATAAACGCAGTTCTTATGAGAGATGAGCGCAATTGTTCGCCGGATGCCGGTAACGGAGATGACAGCGGTTCAAACTGACAGCGATGGGGGGGTTATGTACACAGAAAACTGAACGTGTCACAGAGCTGGGTAGAGTGAGTGCGAAGTTAGAGATGGGTTAAAAATTCATCCAATTTTTAACATTCCGGCCGCCATAATTAACGGAGTTGATTATAATAATAATAGGGTACATCCATTGCGAAATGTGTGAGGAAATTGAGCGAACCTATCACTCCAGTATCCGAGTTACTCAGTCCACCCATCGCTGGAGATCAGGCAGCTCGTTATCCTCTGACTATTGATACTGGCATATACTTAGCTTCGCAATTGTCGACGTAGAGTTGTTGTGGGCGTCCTTACGTGACTACTCTTGTAAGTCCGTCTGTCCAGGATGTAATTCGATGACTCTTGCTAGGGGCCACTTGCATGGAGGTGTACGTTCATCTGTGATCAGAACTAAGGACCCACTCTTGATATCGTGACGTGGATGGTGCCATTTTGAGATGGGAGAGCTGACGTTGTAGATATTGAACTGACCACTGTGTCCAAAATTGTTGCGTGCGTTGTTGAATAAATTGCCATCTTGACAGTCGAGATGTGGAGAGATGTGCAAGAGATGGTTCTGGAAGGGCAGTCAACGGAGTGCCGATGAAAGATGTCCAGGTGTGAGAGCTGCACAGTCATCAGGGTCGTCACTGAGAGGTTCAGCGGTCTGAGTTGGAATGGCTTCTTTTAGCGGTGAGCGTCATTTTCTTCTAACGTGAAGGACGCATCTTTGACAGTTCGAGTGAAATGGTGTTTGAACGACTTGACGACAGCCTCCCATTTTCCACCCATATGAGGAGCCGCTGAGGGTTGAAAGACCATGTAGTGCCTTCGTTGAGGAGCTGGTTGGATAAGGCCTTGTTTTGATTGGAGGCCTTGTGAGAAGTTCTTTGAGAGCGGTGTCTGCGCCAATGAAGGTGGTTCCACAGTCCGAGTAATAGGGTATGACATATACCTCGTCTTGCTGTGAACCTACGAAAGCAGCAAGAAATGAATCAGTTGAATAGTCACTTACAACTTCAAGATGGACGGCTGATGAGGAAAACAGACGAACACACAAACCCAGCCTTTGTGTGATTTGGCACCCCTTCCCTTCCAGGTTTTAATAGTGAATGGGCCAGCATAATCTACACCAGTGTGGAGGAATGGACGAGATGGTTTGGACACGAGATTCTGGTAGTTGTCCCATGAGCTTTGAGCGCGAATGCCACGGTGTCTTGCACACAATACACACTTCAAAATGTGGGACTTCACTGGGGCTCTTCCTCCAATGATCCAGTACCTTTGACGGATTGTGGCCAGAGTGAGTTGGGTGCCTCCATGGAGAGTTTTTTGGTGGGCATCATCTATACTAAAGAAGTATATTTAGAGTGTCGAGGAAGAATAATGGATGTTTTGCTATCTGGGTCGAGTAAAGAATGGGAAATTCGTCCGCCTACACGAATTATACCATTGTTGTCGAGAAATGCGGTGAGTCTACTGAAGATACTTGATGAGGGAAATGAGTCTGTGAGCGAAGAGCCTTGAGATCTTGAGGAAAGTAGACTTCTTGAGTTGCCTTTATCCAGAATATTCTAGATGCTTCCAAGTCAGTTGAGGTCAAGTTTTGTGATGTGTGCTGGTTTAGCTTACGTTGGAATCGTGCGAGAACCTTTGAACAGAGAGAGGTAATTCTTAACAGTTTATTAAGAGAGGAATACCGGTATATAAGATCCCATTCGTAGTCTGAAGTAGTAGTTGTGAAGATGGAGATGGATGGTCTCTTCTGATTCATGGTCAGTTGTCGGTGCCGGCTGACGATTTGGCCATGGAGTCTTCTGACTTGGAAAGCCATGATGGTCCCGTCCACCATAGGGAGTGGTTGCGAAGTTGAGATGAAATTAACCTCGTGATGCACAGTCAGCAGGATTTTCTTTGCCGGAATATACCTCCAATGGCCCTTGGAGTTAGATCTTGGATTGTTGCAACTCTGTTCCGTACAAATCCCTTCCAACGTGAAGGGTGAGTTTTGATCAAGCTAGAGTGATTGATGAGTCCGTCCAGAGAATGGTTGAGGAGATGTTGAGATCTAAAACATTATGCGCATAATTAACGAGTCGGGAGAGGAGAAGAGCAGCTGATAATTCGAGTCTTGGGATTGTGAGAGGTTTCAAAGGCGATACTTTTGTTTTGGAGCAAAGCATTGATACTTTGCACTCATTGGACGGAGTTCGAACGAGGAGGTACAGGACAGCTGAAATGGCAAGTTGAGATGCATCAGAGAAACCGTGGAGTTGAATATAGGAATTGTCCTGTGTATTGATCCATCGTGGGATTGTGATGCTGGCCAGCTTGGAGAGATCTTCACTGATGTCATGCCATTTCTGTTGGAGTGGTTGAGGTAGAGGTTCGTCCCATGATAACTTTTGGAGCCATAATTCCTGCAACAACATTTAGCCCTAATTGTAACAGGGGAAACTAAACCTAGAGGATCAAATATTTTAGCAATTTGAGAAAGAATTGATCGCTTGGTGATCAAAGACCCAGATAGATTGTCGTCGACCTTGAAGGTGAAATCTTCTTGAGGGTACCACAGTAGACCGAACACTTTGGTTGAGGTTGGGTTTTCATCAAATGAAATTGGAGTAGATGGAGATTCTTCCTCTTGGACGATGTTAGATAAAGTTGAAACATTTGACTGCCATTTTGCTAGCGGAAGGCCGGCCGCCATGCAAAGGTTGAGGAGTTGTTTTGGCATCTCGAAAGTTGCTCTGGAGTATCTGCGCCTCCACAGATATCATCAACATAACGACGTTTTGTCAATGGAGAAATGAATAATGGAGATTTGTGACCCTCATCTTGGAGAAGTTGGAGAAGAACTCTGATTGCCAAAAAATGGAGCTAGTTTGTTCTAGAAGTTACTGATAACAGAGAAAAGAAATTTGACGAAAGTGTTCAAGAATATGTGGGAGATGAGGGAGATTGCGAGTCGAAGGATATTGAAACTGAATTATTTTATTTTGGAGGTTGTCGAGATGAGTTGCTAGAACTCACCTCCTTTTGAGTAGATTGATTTGATGTAGAAATGGTGTAGGAAGCTTTCGAGGGGGCACCACCGGGGACTTGCAGAATGGCTTACTGCTGAGTGTACTTCATGTAGTAGAGAGTGGTGACGACTCCCGCAGATTTTGCAAACTTTGGTTGTTTTGCAAGAGTGGTATGATGCCTACCGAGGCAGTTCGTACACAGGATTCTGTGTAAAACAACATCAGCTTTCTCATGAGGTGAACGCTTTTGGAAACGAGGGCAATCAGCAATGAAGTGGTCACGACCACAATCATCGCAGTTGTAAGGGCATTGAGGCGGATCTGATTGAGGTGGTTGAGGTGATTGATTTGCTTGAGGTGAGTGATAGAGATGGTTTGGGTTGAGAAGAAGCCTTTTGAGAGTAAGTGTGCACCGTCGTGCGAGGACGAGAGGGTTCTTGAGATGGCCCTTTGTTGAGAGCCTCAGTCCACTCTAGAGCGATGGAGCGAGATTCGAGAAACTCCATTAATTGAGAGAATGTTGGGAATTCAGTGTTTGAGGAGATGGCGGTTTCCCAGTGGAGCGTGAGGTGTAGTCTAATCTATTAATGATATGAACACTAATAAATGTTCTTCTCTAGGTCGTCACCTAGAGCTTTCAAACGTCTGAGAGGATTGATTATGTTGTCAATGAATTGACGAAGAGAAGATGCAGATGCACGTTTTTGGCCTGCCAACGAGGAGGGAGAGAAGTCTTGCATATTGAGAGGAGCAGAAGACGTTTGTTCTCGTACTTTGATACAGTTTTTTCCAGGCAATAGAGAAGGACTCTTCCTTTAAAGGAAGACTGGAGATGGTATCCAACGGTTCGTTGAGAAGAGGTACGAAGATAGTGCAATCGTTCGATATCTGTAATCATGGTGTTTTTGATTACGAGGGAGTTGAACAGATCTCGATAGGCAGGCCACATTGAAAAGTCGCCTGAAGAATGTTGGATTGAGATGTCAGGCAGCGTGGTCTAGTTTGAGAGGATTGAGGAGATTGAGAAGATTGAGAGGTAGTGGACTGCTGTGAATCCACAGAAGTCAGAGAGGTGGTCGTGAACAAGCTTTGAGCTGGCAGATTGGAATAGGGAATTCTCCTCGAGGAAGAAGTAGACGAGAAGTATTCATGATCAACATGAGTCGGGCCAAGCTGACTCAAATATGAGTGAATCTTTGCGAAGGCTTTGTGGAGCTCCTGGATTGGTCTTGAATTGATGAAGCTCTTGAGGAGTCCAAGCTGCATCAACTGACAACCTTGAGGTGATCTGCTTCATTAGTTGAATCCTGTCCCTTTGAGTTGCGAACTTGAGTTTGAGGTTGGTCGCAAACCAGATGAGCGATTTCTGGTCCGAACTCGGGCAGCGAAGAGGTGGAGGATCTCGTCGGTCGAGGTGGAGGGGCGAGGAGATGAGCATCTTCATCAGTGTTTGAGAAGCTTTTCCACTTGAGATGGACATATCTAAAACCTTGAGATGAATGTGAAGTGAATGAATAATTTTGTAAACAACTCAATCATCCGGCCCGAAGGACCAATGTCAAAAATCAGGTGTTGAGATTTTTGGCAATTACTTAAATGTGAACTGTTACCAAATGATTGAGTTGAAGATGGTAAATAAAATCTTTATTGTATTCAAACACTTCACAATATAAATAGACACTCGCATGAAGTAAATCAAGTCAAATTACAACATATAAAAAGAGTGATTGTATGTACAATATTGAGAATTCTATATACAATAAGTGAGAAGTGAATGAGAGAACTTGAGAATGAAAATAGAGAAAATTCAGAACAGTATGAGCCAGCATCGCATGAAGTAAAATGAAATACAATTACAACATCTCACAAAGTGATTCTATTTACTATAATTGAGAAA
>CM024244.1:0-66879 GCA_013421045.1 Propylea japonica
TTTTTATTGGTCAAAAAATTTTGTGATATGATATTTATTTAAATATCATGATATTTCGAAACCTGATGCAAAACACAGAATTCTGTGATCATGCTATGTTCTGATTGGTTAGAGATTGGTATTCTGTAATCCAAAGCCAACTACGCTGTACGCAATCATTTATAAAGACTCTGTATATCATCTCATACACTAAAGACATTTACCCTCCACAACATTCATGAATATTTTTGGAATCATTGATTTCCGAGATGCTTTCTACCTGTGAAATATTATAAACTATGAAACTATGCGGTCTACATTCTTTCGGACTAAAGCCACGATTCGCTTATTAAAACATATTCACGACATAAAATAAAATGGAGATCATGCTTGTATGTATAAAAAATTCATCGAATCGAACGAAACACTGGGAATGATGATATACATTTTCCTTTATACGAAACAACCAATTCACCAATACGAAATTCGGTGGTTACTTTGGTTCTCTTTCGCCGTAAAGAAATTTATCACAATTTTTTCTGAATAATATCCAATGCAAAATTCACAAGAAGAAAGTAACGAAGAAATGTATAATTGACTTATTTGCCGAAGGGAATTTACCACTTGACAATTCACACTCCTTTCAATTGGTCCCATTGTTACCTAGTCAACCCTTACAGTTTTATGATGTGAGAATAGACCGTCTGCACCTTCCAGCCCATATTTATGATCCTTATTATGTAGTACCCCAAAAGAAGTCAACTTACTATCCCTACGACTCCTACGAGTACGAAGTCAGACTTAGTAAAGAAGTCATGTTTGAAATTTGAAATTAACTGTTGTACAAACAGTTGTATTCTGCAGATGGGTAGGTGTTTGAGATTTGCCGAAAACATTAACAGGCACTTCCAAATTGGACGAAACAAATTTTGATTCTCAAAATCCAAGATGTTTGAATGAGTTCTTGGATCTTAGGGTCCTACTCTTCTCGTTATAAAATTTTCCTGTTCCAAAATATTATTTCGTTTCATGTTTTGTTATGACATGATTAAACCATGGTTATTTATTATACAAGGGGAAAAGTATTAGATTTTAGCTCGAAGTTATATTGTCTCCTGACGCGGAGCTGAAATCTAATATTTTTCCCGTGTATAATACATTATTTTTTTCTGTGACAGAAAAAACGAACATGTAATAGTGAAAGAAATATAACCTTTCACGAAATAACTTTTTTGCCACGGGAAAAAAGTGAGTACCCGGATACGTAGACACTCACTTCTTTGACAGGGAAAAAAGTAATTTCGTAAAAAGTCACAATTTGTGACCTGTCAAGAGATATAAAATGTCACATTTACTACACTTGTAAAAATTGAAAGCATTGCTATTGTATTGATTATCATGTCTTGTGAAACCATTAAAATATATTGAAACAAGAAAACATTCATGAAAAGACCCGAGCAGGTGCTTATGAGCCCTCGTTCATTGGTGGAGCAATAACGCAATTACTTCATAATTTTGTATAGGACTTGAGATTTATGATTAAGATATAAATGCGAAACTCCGCACGATCGAAATTATATTCTGGAATTTTTTCATAAAAATGAAATATGTAAAAATTAATAATATAAATGTATGGTTCACATGATGCGATCTTCTTGGAAATTTGCATGAAAGTTCAGTATATCAATCTTCGTCCATAATCCGATTTCATTCGAATCGGATATCTTGTTATGGAAATATAAAGATTCTTCTTTTCAATTTTCATATTTTATTTTCTATGGTTCACTATGGCCACAAAATTGTGCATGAGGCTTATTTATTATGAGCATCTTGCACGTGACTGTAGAATTTCATTTCAATTGGTTTCTTTTTGTCTGAGATGAGGAACAAAAATTTGGAATAGCAATATATTTTAAGGAACACCCTGTACGATTCGACTAATTAACGAACTAAACCGCGGCATTTCGAAACGAACTTAACCGCGGCATTTGGGAACCGATTTCACCCTGAAAATTTCAAGTCTTTAGGACAATCCCTTAGAAAGTTATCGTGCTTTACGGCCGGGCGGTCCCATGGACAGAATTGAATATTACCACGACTTCGTAACCAGGGAGTAGAACCCTATCGTTTGAGACCATTTTCGGCTAAAAATTCGAAAATTACAGACATTTGGGAAAACATTATAGCACTCGTTTAAGTAAAAGTAGAAGCATAAGAACTCATCGAAAGGGATTAAGGCTCTGAAGTGAATTATTTGCAAAATACCATTAGGTTTCAAAATACATACCGAAATGGAATCTTGTTGCATCATCCCTAATATTCCCGAGAATTTTAGTGTTATATTACGTTTTCCATCGATAATTCATTAATTATTGTGGGTTACCTTTTCGCATTAAGCCTGTCATATATGGATACCAAGCGTCATACGAATAAGCTAACAATATGTGAATGATTATCGTGTTTATATGTCTAAAGTCACGTATAATTGGCGAAGTGTGACGTTGGTAGAATCTGTTACGTGTCATCACTAATATTCAGCAGATATATTACGAATATTAGGAACTAACGATTAACATAAGCAAAACAGGGTATTTCAGAATATGGAACCCGAAATTAGGGATCTTCTTCCTTAGATGATTTTGTGACATGACGTTGGATGGAGCTTTGACATTTTTTTTCAGATAAAGGGTGTTGACATTTAAAAAATAGTATATTATATTAAAAGTGCATCTTTTTTTTACGAGCAATATTTGCAGTTGCGAGGCGCAGCCGAGCGAATGCAAATTGCGAGTTAAAATAGGCACTTTTAATCCGAATAATATATACTTTTTTTCTCCAACCAAGTCAAAATTACAATGAAATTGGTTTTAGTGAAAAATCGTTCATAATTTGGTTATGAATTTGAACACAGAATCATGACAGTGATTGTCAAGTAGACTTCAAATGCATTTACTTTTAATCCAAGGATTAAAAGTAGCGTTTTTAATCCTAGGATTAAAAGTGTTGCTAAGTAACGAGTGAATTTTGTACGGTAAGGAAATTTATGACTTTTACACCTGAAAATAGTACAAAAATGTCAACATTTTTTGATCGTTGGAGAAAAAATTGGTTTTTCGGAAATATTTTCGACACGCTAGAACATTTTTATTTGTGAGTAGGTACGCTTCGAAACTCAGTTTTTTCAATCAAAAATTATTTTCAATTTTCACCAGTGGGATCCGTAAAGACTTCTGTCCGAATAAATTTGGTGAAAAAAATAGTACACCACAGCTTTTTTCAAATTCAAAATTATTTTTGTATTCACCAAATCTAATTCACAGTGGGAATGGCATATTGAGTTTTTATGCTAGTTCATCAAAATTCTTTGAATACTTCCAAAATCGTCTAGACACAGATGAAGGCAGCTCAGTACCCTCATTTTCATTTTCTTTTTGGCAGAGGATATTCCACACCAGATTGGAAAAACTCATTAAATGGTACAATTTCCTGTAAATATACTGATGGACAAAATTAGCGCACCACCTAAAATTTCGTTAAATTTTTACAATTGATATCTTCCCAATCTTTAGTCGGATTTCAACGTTTTTTTCTTTCAATAGTAGCTCTGTTATTGTCAAATTCCCTCTATTGAACAGAAGTCGAAAAATAAAACCTTCATGTTGTACAGGGCGTTTAAATAATGTCATGTTTTATAGTCAAATTTTAACGTCTTCTGTGGGCAATGCCAGGTTGCTGAGGCAAATAAAAACAATAAAACTTTGTAGCCTAGTATCTCTTGAGTATTTTGTTTTTTAAAAATCAATTTATCTTGACGTCGTCCAGAGATATTCAACTTTTTATAAACTCTTGTATTTTATGCATTAGCCCTGAATATCTTCGCAACCATTTGTCCGATTTGAATGTTTTTTTTTAGTTGTAGCTCTTTTATTGGCGAATATCATACTACAATGAGATGTTAAAAAAAATAAATGCATCATGCTGTACAGGGCGTTTAAATTTTCGGGTTTTTTTCATTACAGTTTAACGCCTTCTGTGGGCAATACCAGATATATTAGGCTTCTTAAAACTATACAGTGATACAGCCTGATGATTCCCGAGTATTTTGCATTTTTAAAGAGCAATTTCACTTGTACAGAGCTATTCACATTTTCCTATATTTTTCTGTTTTTCTTAATTTATTTTCGTTTATTTATGTGTTGAAAGTTAATTCTTATTTATTTTTCTTTGATCGTTGTCTACGTAGACTTATGGAAAGTAAAGAAAACTTTAGAAATTTACACAATTATTAATTTCGAATGAATTTTATGAATTAGAGAAAATCATGACAACTGTTAACCCCAGTATCACTCGACTGAAAATATTCATTGTCAATATATTGTATGAAATGTAAGATGTTATTAAAATGTGAATATCTCTGAAAGGGTACAAATTGAATTGCTTTTTTAAAAAGCAAAATACGCAGGAAACATCAGGCTGCATCACTGTATAGTTTTTAGAAGCCTCATATAATATGTGGTATTGCCCACAGAAGGCGTTAAACTGTAATGAAAAAAAAAAACCCAAAATTTAAACGCCCTGTACAGCATGATGCATTTATTTTTTTGAACATCTCATTGTAGTATGATATTCGCCAATAAAAGAGCTACAACTAAAAAAAAAACATTCAAATCGGACAAATGGTTGCGAAGATATTGATGGCTAATGCATAAAATACAAGAGTTGATAAAAAGTTGAATATCTCTGGACGACTTCAAGATAAATTGGTTAAAAAAAAACAAAATACTCAAGAGATACTAGGCTACAAACCTTCATTGTTTTTATATGCCTCAGCAACCTGGCATTGCCCACAGAAGACGTTAAAATTTGACTATAAAACATGACTTTATTTAAACGCCCTGTACAACATGAAGATTTTGTTTTTTGGACTTCTGCTTAATGGAGGGAATTCGACAATAACAGATCTACTATTGAAAAAAAACTCTGAAATCCGACTTAATATTGGGAAGATATCAATTTTTAAACTTTAACGAAATTTAGGTGGTGCGCTAATTTTGTCCATCAGTATATATGGACTGGAATAATTGGTGATTATTTAGGTGGACCTTTCTTCCTACCCAGTAGATTGAAGGGAGAGTTTTATCGCCGATTTTCAAATGGCAGTTCATTAATTTTGTTGGAAGATGTCCCCACTATGAAACAAAAGGCGTTGTGGTTTATGCACGATTTTTTTTTAAATTGAAGGTACTGAGCCGCCATAATCTGACGATTTCGGAAGTAATCGAAAAATTTCGTAGCTCTCTTACCTAGATGAAATAGCATTTTATTTTCCTCTCAGAATTTATTCGTCGCAGGTAAAAAACTCAGATTACCATTCTCACTGTGAATTGTGTGGATATTACAAGGATAATTTCGAATTTGAAAAAAACATTGGCGTACCATTTTTTTCACCAAATTTTTTCAGACAGAAGTCTTTACGGACGCCAGTGGTAAAAATTAAAAATGATTTCGAATTGAAAAGATTGTGGTTTGATACGAACTCATAACCCACCAAAAACCAAACAAACATCATGTGAAGTATCGAAATAATTTTCGAAAAACCAATATAGCACCCTCTATCACATAAACAATGCGTCAAAGACCCACGGTTTAAAGGAACTTCATGTAATTGAAGCATCTGAAGAAGATACCAATTTTTGGCACCTAATTCTC
This sequence comes from Propylea japonica, assembly GCA_013421045.1. Classification (NCBI taxonomy): domain Eukaryota; kingdom Metazoa; phylum Arthropoda; class Insecta; order Coleoptera; family Coccinellidae; genus Propylea; species Propylea japonica. The sequence goes on from CM024244.1 coordinate 5,689, forward strand.
AAAGACCCAGTATATCTTCAGTGTTTTCTGTTACTTCTTCATTTTTCATAATTTGTTGATAGTTAGCATGTGACTTCGGCAATCAAATTAAAGTATGCATCTTCTAAAGAGAAATTAAAGGATGTTATTATTAGTTTCACGAACAAGAAATGATAAGCGATATCAGATTTGCAGACATAATGACTTTAACGGGGGCTTCGTTTTATCGAAATGATTTGGTGTGTGAAACAGGAAGTCCGCTTCGAACCTCTGTGAAATTTGTTTCGTAGGACTTTTCAAGGTTCTTTCTAAGTTGGAGGCGCATTTCATGATGAATGATGGATGTGATACAAATATTCGAGAGTTGGTTAGTCGTATGGCTATGGCTGACTCAGTAATTGTATACGAATTAATATACAATGAAATATTTGAAAACCCTGACCAGGTTCTTTTGAGCGCCCGTTCGTTGGTGGAGCAATAATGCCTTTACCTCCAAATTTTGTGTAGGATTTGGGATTGATACTAAATATATCAATTCAAACTCTCAGCACGATCGGGATGATCTCCTGGAAATTATTCGAAAACTGAAATATGTAAAAAAATTATAATTAAATAATTGAATTTTATGGTTCTGATGATGCGATCCTCTTGAAATTCTGCATGAACATTCAGTATATCAATCTTCATACACAAAATGAATTTCATGCAAATCGTGTATCTAGTTATGGCAATATGGAGATTATTATTTTCAATATTTCAATTGCATTTTATATGGTTTAGATGATGCGACCATCTTGAAATTTTGCGTGAACGTTCAGTATATGATTCTTAATTTACAAATAAATATCACTCGAATCGAATATTTTTTATGAAAATATGTCCCTTTTTTTCAATATTCCAATTCAATTTTCTATGGTTGTAGTTATACTATGGCCACAAAATGCATTTGCATTCTAAGCATCTTGCATTGTTCTGATTGTTTTCGTTATGTCGAGATATTGGGGAACAAAAATTTTGAATGGCCATAATTTATGGAACACCCTGTACGGCTGGTTAACGAACTTAATCGAGGCATTTGGGAACTGAACTCGCCCTGAAAATCTCTCTAGGATAATCCTTCCGAAAGTTATCGGGCTAACAGACTGACAGAATTGAAATTGACTACGAATTCGTCAGCAGGGAGTCGAACGCTATCGTTTGAGACCATTTTTGGTTCGAAATTCGAAAATTACAGACATTTGCGCAAAACGATATAGCTCTCGTTTAAGTAGAACGAGCGCTCAAAAATGATCAGCTCCCTACTTTTTATCTGCGACTGTTAAGAAATTTATACAGGCATATCAACATCTGGCCCCGTATTCTGGACAAGTGATCTTTCAAACCGTATGAACTTTATTGCGCGAGACCCTCTTTCACCTGCAAAAATGCAAACCGCGCAATGAAGTTCGTATTCGCTTTGAAAGATCACTTGTCGAGAATACGGCACCTGGTCAATTTAAACTCAATAACGAGAGAGTAGAAATCAAATTACTCGGTGCATCTCTAGGACAAATGGAAAAATTAGAAATGAAATCTCCATTTAATTAGTTCTCCTGAACGTGTTGAATTTGATATTTCTTACCACCAATCTCCTTTTTTTCCAAATGGAAATATATAGACTGTGATACATCAAGAGGAAGGTGATTCGATAATTCATCGATGTGGCTAAAAGTTGGTTTCGCCGGTTCTTTATTCAAAAATTAGGAAATAGTTTACAATTTTCAATTGTAGACTACAGCAATCAGACCATTATTCTTTTGTAAATTATTATTGAGGAACACTCACACATACAAATACATGGACCCTTTTGGCACGCTGTATATCGGTTGTCCTGAGGGTTGTCCCAAGGTGAGTGACCTATTAGATTATTATGGAAACTTTTGATGGTGAAGATTTCAAATGTTGTGGATCGATATTTGGCCATGCAGAGTGCATTTTTAAAATTTATATATACATATGTTCCTAACATGGACAAATATCAATTCACAAAATTTGAAATCTTTACCTTGGGGTACCCGATATACCACTCGATAATTTTTGTGATGAAGTTACATCTGCAGTTTTATTTAGATGTGAATCTTATATTCCTTCTTGTCACGATTCCTCTTGGCAGCTTATTGCTGACATAGTTCAATAAATTCACGAATTGATTAAAAATGTGCATTACTGTAGAATTTTCTTGAAATTTTGGGGCATATTATTTGTAGTGTAATATCACTTATTTGGTCGCTTTTCCTCGAAATTAATCACCAATTGTTCTCTAATGTGTGAACAACGAAGAAAAAATAACTTGTATTAGGAATTTCTAACAGCGTTTGAGAAAAAATGATCAGCGCCCATAGACATCTGGGCGAATTAAGCCCAAGAACGAGAGAGTAGAAATCGAATTACTCGGTGATCCTTTAGGACGAATAAAAAAAACCGAAATGAAATCTCCATTTAATTCGATAGCATAAAGTTCAACTGAAAACTCCACGTTAAAGTTCCAGACGTCTAATGCACAAAACCGATTTTCAGGGTCTGTAATTCCCGAATCCCTCTCCCGAACGTGTTCTGGGCCGTATCGCTTTCTATTTTAATTCTCTCGCCGCAAACCATCCAATAGCCCTTATACTCCCTCGCTTCTGCTTCCATTCAATTCCATTACGATTAGCCTTCGGTCCATTGCATTTCCATTTACTCTGCCATTTAAGTTGTTTAGTCTATTTCATTACTGACACGTCTACTCTACTTCAAGTCAGTCATGAAACTCCACTTATGATCACCCTTCTTGGAACTGTACCCGTTGATGCAAACATAATGAATATTTTCTTGGACATGTTTTTTACAATGTCAGAATCTATACAGCAAATCGAGAAACCCTAATGATAGAGAGCTGTCTGAAATAATGAGTAATGAAAGATGATTCAGAATAACGTTATCAAACGGCAGAGGGAGATCTCCAAGCTTATTTTAACGAGAGAAGTTAAATATATAATGGCCACTTGCGCCGTCTCCTACCTAAGACAGTCTCTATTAAGACAAGCTTTAATTTAAGTCCGACTTAAGCTCGGACTTAACGAACCATACCTTGCACCGTGCTCATAGAACAGAGAACTTGATAAAGTAATAGTTGAGCAATGGTGAATCTGGCAACGCTGTGGAATTCTGGGCACAGTATAAAAACTAGTAGTTTCTATATTGTCAATTTGGTTTTTCTATGCCAGAGTACAGAATTATTAGATATATATTTGTGAGACGAGGGCACACTTCGAAAAGTCCTTTGTTTTTGTGTAAAAATATTATGCATTCTTGTATACAGTGTTCAGACGTTGGTTTTTCAAATTCCACGACATAATGAAATTCAACCCCATCCCAAAAACAGTATTATAATCTAATTTATTTGCACTTGTTTTACATTTAAATTTTCAACAAATTATCATGCCATTTGTATGAATTAGGAAAATACTTCCGTTCAAAAGGGATTATTTTTCCAAACAAAAGCAAATTAGAAAGAATGCGAATATTTGTGTAATAACTAATAGAATAAATTAAATCACTTGGAAATTCTAAAGCCGCTTCAAATAATTTGAGCAGCTGTAAAATGTTATTTTTGTCAATCTACATCGACGAAAAAATGCCAATTCGTGATAGTGGTCAGCTTTGTTATTAATCAAACGTATTGGAAAGCCAAAATCTAGGAGCTCTAAGATATCGAAATCATCGTCATATATCGTTGATTTCACCCAATGAGTTTATAAGATCCATTATATTGAATGAAATAGTTCACAATATCAAAGAGACAAAGAAATAACACACAACAAATTCGTAATTCTGTTCTCGGTTAGGTTTACATGCCACAAGAATTCACTGTCATTGCGCTTGCTTAAGACAGGCTAAAGTCCATCTTAATTCTTATGCCAACAAACATCATGGCTTAAAATAAGAACATCTTAGCATGTGCTCAACCTGTGGTGCAAGATGTATTGTGTCTTAAAGCCAACTTAAAATTTAAGATGGACTTGCAAGTGGCCATATATGCAAAGAGTCAGCACGATCAGAATAATCAGGAAATCATTCAAAAATTGAAATAAATTAAATCATGACCGTTGAAAAAATTAAATTCTATGGTTCTCATGATGCGATCCTCTAGAAATTTTCCATGAACATTTAGCCTATCAATATTCATGCACAAAATAAATAACCCGAATCGTATAAGTATCTTGTTATGGAAATGTGAAGATTCTTCTTTTCAATATTCCAAATTTTTTTTGGGTCTGATTACACTATGGCCACAAAATTTTGCATGAGCATCTTGCGTGGGGCCGCAAAACTTCATTTCGATTGGTTTCTTTTTGTCTGAGATACCGAGGAACAGAAATTTTGAAGGGCCATATTTAATGGAACACCCTGTACGATTTGGCTTGTTAATGAACTTAAACAAGGCATTTGGGAAACGAACTGACCCTGAAAATCTCAAGTCTCTAGGACAGAATTGAATTTGACCACGAACGGCTCAAAATTAGAAAATTAGAGACATTTGGGCGAAACGATACACTCGCTTAAAAAAAAGGAGATCAGAGAAATAATAAATCGTTATGTATACAAAACCGTTATAAATTTTTTTTTCCGGAAGTGAAAAGCCAGAAACTATTATCAAATCATCAACACTGAACTTTTTAATATCTTAAGCATTCATCTGGCTCATACGTTGTTGCAGAATCGTTCATTTCGAACCTGCTTGAATAATGAACTGGCATTAACAGGATATGAGTAAATCTAATCAATCGATAGCATCGTTCCGGTTAGAATTACGTCTCATTTATTGCGTCTAGTCTTTGACCTTTTCATAGAGCGCTTGTTTGTCGAACCTGTAAATCGAATTGAAATATCTAGACAGTATTGAGAAAATTCTACAGAGAGAACCCTGATTTGACAAAAAATGGTTGTGTTCATTTTTGATATGAATGAAGATAACTCGTAGGCCGCTATAGGGTACAAGAGAATGGAAGGTGTAAACGAATAAAAAAATTTAAGGAAAGCTCTGAGAAGGTACTTTTGAGCGCTTGTTCATTGTTGCAGCAATAATGCTATTACCTCAAAATTCGTATAGGACTTGACATTCATGCTAAGTATATGAATGCAATGTCTCAGCACGATCGGAATTATATTCTGAAAATTATTCAAGAAATGAAATATGAGAAGAATCAATAACTGAAACAAATTAAATTTTATGGTTCTGATGATGCGATCCTCTTGAAATTTTGTATGAACAGTCAGTATATCAATCTTTATTCCTCAAATAAACACTCGAATCGGATGTCTTGTTTTGGGAATATGAAGATTCTTTTTCTCAATAATCCAATTCAATTTCTTATGGTTCAATTGAAACTATGACCACAAAATTTAGCATGGGGCTTAACTTGAGCATCTTCCATGTGGTCGCATATTTTCATTTTGATTGGTTTTGTTTTGTCTGAGATATTGAGGAACAAAAATGTTGAATGGCCATATTTCATGAAACACCCTGAACGATTTGGCTTGTTAACGATTTTAACCGCGGTATTTGGGAACCGAATTCTCCCTGAAAATCTCAAGAATCTAACGGCTGGACGGCTCCACTGACAAAATTGAATTTGACCACGGATTCGTCATGAGGAAGTCAAACCCAATCGTTTGAGACCATTTTCGGCTCAAAATTCGAAAATTACAGTTCGTTTGCTTGATCGAGTGCAGAAATTCACGGTTCTCGAAATTAAAATGTCATCTTAGAATCGAATGCTGTTTACTACACAGGGTGACAAGTAATCCATAGTGCTGACATTAGTTGTTACTAGTAGACCCATAGACCAACTCCCAGACTTCGTGTCAGAGGTACTGTTTTCCGGAAAATTCGAAAATTTCGAACCCCCGTTTCATCCGAAACGCCAAAGCTTATAGTATTGATAACCTCTATTGAGTAGTTTTGCATATCGAATAAATGAATCAGTGGCCTAGTAGAAATAATTCTTTTTATACTGTATGCGGAAATAGTATATTATTTTATGAGGAGAAGTGTCACTTTTCATGGCGAGCTTGAGTTTGACAGCCGAACGCAGTGAGGCTGGCAATTGAAACGAGCCATGAAAAGTCACTTCTCATCCGAATGAAATATGTTATTTTATTTTCAAACGTTTTGAAATTCATGAAAATCTGAATATCCATCTTCGGATTGATTTACCTATACGCACATGATTCTATCCATTTACGATCGTTATAATTTTGATTTTTTGACACTTCTTAAAATTGATTTATTTATGACATCGGAAAATTCTGACAACTGTCATATGTGTGTTTAAGAGGAGGAAGTCTATCGGGAAAATACTCATTTTTGAAGGAAAATAAATAGATACGAATAAAACAAGGTACGAATATCCTTTTTGAATAGTTCTATTACGTTTATTGATTAAAATATTCGTTTAAGGAATATTGAAATTACGAAAAAGAACGAAGTTCATTTGTGGATAACTGAAGACCTATCACAGAGGAATTGATGAAAATAAATAATGTATTTATTGTTACAATTGAATTTTATTATAAAGTCAGTATGTATTGGTGCTTTATATAGATCCTTCCACGATTTTCATAACTGTTTAAATAGTTTTGAAGTGATGATTGTTATTGACATGTCCTGTCAGTGATTGAAGGAACTTGAATGTTACCGATATGAATAACAGTAGGTACTTGAAATTTGCATTTATTGATCTGTTTAAAAAGTTAGATCATGGTTATTACCGATTCTTATTAATCTTTTGCATAGTAACACTTTTCCTGCTGCCGGACGGAAAAGTGTTACTTAGCAACACTTTTCCTCCTTGGCGGAGAAATAGAAATTTTCGATGATCCTGTCAGTCGAAAAATGACGATATAATTGTACGTTTGAAAATAAAAAATTTTAGCAATCATTCTTGAAAATGAGAAATTTTTTTACGACTAACATGTTTCATTTCGAGTGGTACAAATTCGTCCATGACACAAACGATGTTGCAAATATACGCTCGGTCAAATTTTTACATAATATTTTATTTGAAACGCTATAGAACTTTCGACGAAGTCTACCATTATAAGGAAAGTTTTAAGATTCCTCCCCATCGATCCTAAATGTAATACAAGTTATTCGGAGCCAAAGGATTTCTAGATTTTTTTTAGAAACGGTAAGTTTTATTGAGAAAGAACCACGAACCAGAGTTTTAGATTTCAAAATTCTCTACAAAAATAGTTTTCAGAGTACAGATAATGATTTTGCATTCTTATACTTAGCATGAATCTCAAGTCCTATACAAAATTATGAGGTGATAGCATTATTGCTCCACCAATGAACGAGCGCTCAAAAGCACCAGGTGCCGTATTCTCGAAAAGTGATCTTTCAAAGCGATACGAACTTGCGCGGTGTGCATTTTTGCAGGTAAAAGAGGGACGCAGAGGCGCAATGAAGTTCGTATACGCATTGAAAGATCACTTGTCCAGAATACGGGGCTTTTCTTAATTTTTTTACTGCCTACTTCACTTCACGTCAAGTTCTTGATATCACTTTTTTATTGATATTGAAATTGTGGCAAATGTGTGCTAATCATGTCCTAATGTGACTGTGTGATCCGCGAAATATAAGGAATGGTAACCGTTAGGAAAAAATAATGAAAATCATTGTCGTAGAGCGTTACAATTTTAGTTTTTTCGATAAAACATATCTAACGTTTTCGAGAAAACCTCAATTTTTGACCTTCGACCTAGAATCTTTTGTAGCACACATAGGATTGATGGGGATTCTTGAAACTTTATTTGTCATGATAAACCACAGCTCTTCTCAAGTATTTGGTTTACCGGGAGTTTCGTTATTTGGCCACCATTTTCATATCTAAATTGACCGGACTAGGTTATATACTCTGAAGAACCTAATCTTCTGAACGAACGGTTCGCCGAAACGGTTATAACAATGACGAATAGTTGCAATTGTTATGTAAATGTTTGTCCCATACAAAATACTCAAAATAGATCTATTTTAGGTAGTTTCCTTTTATGAAAGACTCTTGGCTACACATATTTCTTTATAATGGATGTTGTCAAAGCAGAGCCCGTCAAAACTGAACATTTCACCTGAAGTTATTTCCATAGAAGTATGGAAGGTATTGACGAATATTGACATCTTCCTACAATTTCTCTTGTTGTGTATTATTGTGATGAATTCTATAGCATGTGAAAAAAGACTAACGGAGGCTTTCATCTTCCATCTGTTTCAATCTGAAGTTTTAAACTCTAACAGTTTTTGGTGAAATTATAACCGGATTGCAACTGTCCAAATTCTACGATCTCACTTCGTATACCGGTTACACAACCTTCCGATGAAAGAAACTTACGGGTGGCATCGCCGCAACATGATATAGTATACGAAAATCTCGTCTACATTTTCTACGAACATCCAGTCATTGTCTCCACAATCTGATCAAATAATTCCCTGAAGTCTATAATTAATACATCTTCATGGCGGTCTAGTCTTTTGTTTGGTTTCATGTCAAGTCGAAATCAGCAATGCAATCCTCTCCTTTCGTAAAAACCGCCCCATTAATATCGTTCAATGCCGTCTGCCATCGTGAACTGTCTGCACTCGCTGTTTCGAAGGAATAAAACCAACAGAACCGATAAATATGAAGAGCTATGTGTGGCACAATTAGCATTTCGATTAATTCCAGTTCAGGGTCAGCGGTGCACATTTATAAATGAATCGCCAATGATCCTTTAGTACATAAAAGCTGTAATGGATTTTCTTATGAAGTATTATCTGAAAAGTAAAAATGAAACAAGTCTCGATCCTAATTGGTGCTATGAATTTATTAGAATTTCTCCATTGATTTCTTTGAAGTGGAATTGATTATAAATGGAATTTTGCATTAAATGCGGATAATCAATGTTTTTGATATATCATATTCTCCATCAGAATATTCCCATTGAGTTGAAACGAATTATTTTGATCTACGACTTATTTTCCAGTTGGATTTGATCGACCAATCTTTGTGTTATTTTAGAGACAATAGTTAACAAGATACCAAGAATTGCTCGAAATTGATTTCATAATTCTGTGTTAATTGTCATACTGATTTAATTGAAACAAAATGTTATTATATCATGAGGAATCTACAGTTGACCGTTGATACAGTTATTTTGGAACACTCTGTATAGACGCACTTTTTCACAATTGATGATTTCAATATTAGCAATTCTCGCTGACTTTTGTTACAAATCGCATGTGGCAAATGAAACGTAGTGATTTGATTAATTAAGAAGGAACCGCAGTCACTCGTAAAATAATGATAATTGTTACTTTCTTTATTATATCAACTATTTCGTTCGCTAAATATACCATAAAGGGGATTTATAATACAATAATCTAATGTGATGGAATTCTTCGGGAAATCCAACTAATTTAGGAATTTGTCACCTTGCTAAATGGTTGTTTGCTCTAAGCCGATTATGTATTTCGGTATTAGAACTGAAAATCATTCGAAATGTGGAAAGTTCGAATCAGATCTCAGTTCTAAAAATAATTGGATTACTTCAAGTTGGAAAAATTTATTCTGAATCAAGTACTAGTGAATATTCACAGATAAGAAAATTATGTTCAAATGAACTTAAATATAAATCAGAAACATCTCACATCAAAATCCTTGATAAAATACATTTCAGGGTACTTTCTGCAATTCGTATCGAAAACAAATTTAATGAAATTTCACAGGCTGGTAAACTTTCTGATAACGATGAAAACTTAAATGGACAAATACTCTCAACGACAGTCGATAAACCAACTCAACGAATACAGTAACTGTACAGGGTGTTTTATATATACTTATAGGCGCCAAAAATTCGGGATCTACATCCGTAGATGATTTTGTAAAATTCTTATGAACTATGGGCATTATTATTGTTTCTGAAATAAATGGTGTTGAAATTTAAAAAAATTGGTTTCCTGGAAATATTTCCGACATCCTACAAGATTCTTGCTTGTTTTTTGGTAGGTTATGAGTACGCATCAGAAAAAATTATTTCTAATTTACATCAGTGCATCGTGAATTCTGTCTGAATAAATTTGGTTGAAAAAATTGTATGTCAATGTCCAAAATCGAAATTATTTTCGTAATCATCACATAATTTACAGTGATGATGGTATCTTGAGATGAAGAATAAAATTTCCCTTCATTGTAATTTTTTTGAGCAGAGGATAATGCATACAAGATTGGAGAAACTCATAACGAGGGCAAATTGTCTGTGAATGTATGGATTGGATAATTAGTGACTATTTTGTTGGACCTTTCTTCCTACCCAATAGATTAAATGGAGTAATATCGCCGCTGGTTTATTTATATACAATGTTTTTTGAAAACGAAGGCATTGAGCCGTCTGTGTCTAGACAATTTCGGAAGTATGTAATCATGAAATTTCGTGATTCTCTTATTAGATTGAATAGAATTTTATTTTTTATCTCAGAAAGTATTCGTTACAGGTAAAAAAAAACTCAAGATACCATTCTCACTGTGAATAGTTATGAGGTGATCATGAAAATAATTTCGAAACCATAGTTCATAGTGACAAAATCATCTGAAGATCCCGAATTTTGGGCATATTATTCTGAAGCACACTGTATATTTCATGTTTATATTTTTCATCCAACTGTATGCTTATAGGAACGAAAAAATTCTTGGGGCTTCTGTTAGATAACAACAACCCTCTATCGCTTTTATTCCGTCTTTACGGGTTATCAGAAATACCAAGAACATAACATATCAAAATATATCTCTCGGAATTCGGAAATAAATAAATTTCTGGAAAAGACATAAAGAATGGATAAATGTAAAACACTTTTTTACTGACCTACCAAATTAGAAATAACTAAACTTCGAACTAAACTCAATTAGTATGAGTCAACACAAGTTCTCCACCTGAATTTTAGGGTCAGTTGTTGTGAAATACATTCCAGTGACTCAACTCACAAAGTCACCCTCGATAGTACGACGCCTGATGATTTATAGGTTGCCGTCCAAGACCTTGGGAAAAATCGTAACAAAAGATTAGAAGGAACTGTCTAATGAAATTCTTAACATATCATTTCAGAACGAGGGGCCCCAAAATAATAGAAATATCCCAATGAAATGAAACAGAGTTCGACATATTTTGCGTTTTTTTAGCGCTCGGTTTACTTAAGAGAGTGCTATATCGTTTTGCCAAATTGTCTGTAATTCTCGAATTTTGAGCAAAAATGGTCTCAAACGATAGGGTTCGACTCCCTGATGACGAATCCGTAGTAAAACTCAATTCTGTTCCGTTAACCCGCCAAATCATACCTGGCCATCCAAAACTTTTGTTCCTCAATATCTCAGACAAAACGAAATCAATCGAAATAAATTTTTGCTGCCACATGCAAGTTTCGATTAGAATATTGGAAAGAAGGATCATTATATTTCCATAACAAGATAACCGATTCGAGTGAAATTTATATTTTTTCGAATAATTTCGAGTTTGCCGTTTCGATCGAGCTGACATTTGGCAGTGAAATATTCAATACCAATTCAAAGCAGTATTACTGCTTTTTCATGTACGCAAAAATTTGTAGGAGTTGCGTTAATACAACAATACATGGAAAAAAATCTATTCTCGAAACAAGCAAGATATTCTTGAAATGTTCAGGTTGAATTAAGTATACAGGGTGTCTGGTGAGGAATGGGACAACGTTTAGGTGGTGATGAGGGATGTCTCAAGGAGTGAGAAAATGCCATTCGAAATCATCTGAGGTACATGGTTCCTGATATACAGGGGGTTTTGGAAAAAATTAGGAAATTTCAAATGACCATAATTCAGGAAATTAAAGAGCTAATCCGATGATTTTTCGTATGAACAATGATAGAGTGAGTACGAATCTGTTTGAACGAAAAATTCGAAATGAAATCAGATCCGGACTCAGAAATTTCAGTTTTTCTGAAATTAGGTAAAAACAATACCCTGTATGCGGTTTTCAATTTTTTTGACTTCAGATTTTGAGAGAGCAGGAAAATTACTTCCGAACTCAACTGTCATCCCGAATGGCACAAATTTTCCCTCCTTTCTATGGCCCTTCGAATGTAAATCTTCCGATTTTCGCTGTCGTACAAAGACAATCACAGAGACGTTTCAGTGTTAATGTGTGGTGCGCAGTTTATGATAATAATTTAATAGGTCCTCATATTTTCGAAGAAAGAAACACCGGAGAAATTTATAGAGATTTTCTTATGAATGTTCTTCCTAATTTATTAGGGAATATTAATCAAAGAGGACTTATCTTCCAGCATGATGAAGCACCCCCACATTTCTCAATTTTAGTGAGAAATCATTTGAACGAGGTCTATCCAAATAGATGGATAGGTCGTGGTGGTCCAAGAGCATGGCCACCACGGTCCCCCGACATGACACCGTTAGATTATTTCCTTTGGGGACACCTTAAAACTATGGTGTACGGGCGAGAAATAAATACAAGGAAACAATTAATTCAGCGCATAATAGACGCATGTGACGAAATACCAAACAACCCGAATGTGATAAGGAAAGCAGTTTTGAACTTAATGAAAAGAGCAGATAAAAGTGTAGAAGTTGGTGGTTTTCATTTTGAACAATATTTGAAGAATTAATTTTTAATTTTCCAAATTTCGCATTTTTGATAATTTTTATAAAAATTTTGATTCGTTTATGATCTTTTTTTTACTTATTAGTAACTATCTGAGATCTCATGTTTCTGAAATGTCGAGAAAATAATATGTAAGGAGCGAAAATCGGAAGATTGACATTCGAATGGTATAGAAAGCAGGGAAAATTTGTGCCATTGGGGACGAGAGTTGAGTTTGAATGTATTTTTCCTGCTCTCTCAGAATCTGAAGTCAAAAAAATTGAAAACCGCATACAGGGTGTTGTTTTTACCTAATTTCAGAAGAACTAAAATTTCCGAGTCCGGATCTGATTTTGTTTGGAATTTTTCAATCAAACAGATTCGTACTCACTTTATCATTGTTCATACGAAAAAACATCGGATTAGCTCTTATATTTCCTGAATTATGGTCATTTGAAATGTCGAGAAAATAATATGTAAGGAGCGAAAATCGGAAGATTGACATTCGAAGGGTCATAGAAAGCAGGGAAAATTTGTGCCATTCGAGATGACAGTCGAGTTTGAATGTATTTTTCCTGCTCTCTCAGAATATGAAGTCAAAAAAATTGAAAACCGCATACAGGGTGTTGTTTTTACCTAATTTCAGAAAAAATAAAATTTCTGAGTCCGGATCTGATTTTATTTCGAAGTTTTCGTTCAAATAGATTCGTATTTACTCTACCATTGTTCATACGAAAAATCATCGGATTAGCTCTTTTATTTCCTGAATTATGGTCATTTGAAATTTCCTAATTTTTTCTAAAGCCCCCTGTTTATCAGGAACCATGTACCTCAGATGATTTCTAATGGCATTTTCTCACTCCTTGAGACATCCCTCATCACCACCTAAACGTTGTCCCATTCCTCACCAGACACCCTGTATATTGAATCAGAACAAATAAATTGAGAAATTTTGTATATTCGGAATAAGTAAATACTGTTTCAATTTCATTTACTTCATAGAAGCATACAGTACTCCATCCAAGTAAATAATATACTCTATATGAATGAATAATGTTATCAATTTAAAAATATTGCTACATTCTATCTAACTAAACGGTAATTACGGTTTGAAAATATCATCTACTCATTAAAAGAATATACAGGGTCTTTATGAATGATTATAACAGCGCAGTCGGCTTTGGATTACAGAATACCAATCTCTAACCAACCAGAGCCTAGCATGATCACAGAATTCTGTGGTTTGCATAATCCAAAGCCAACTGCGCTGTTACAATCATTTATAGAGACCCTGTGTATATATATATGTAAAGAAAAGTATGCGTTGCTCTTTTTTTTCAATATTTTATTTAGTTACCTGGAATGTCAGGACAGACAGTTATAAATTGTCAAAGAGAGAATTTTATTTAAATGGTGCTTGTTGAAAACTTGAATTAGAGGCTTTAAATGTTGTTTCCCCCTACATTTTAGGTACGTTGTATTGAATGTTTGGATATTGTTAATGAATCCCTCTACATTTTATAGAAACGCATCCAAGTCTCAATCATTCATACTTGAGTGAGAAAACTTATTATAAAACAACATATAAAGCCTCTAATTCAAGTTTTCAACAAGCACCATTTAAATAAAATTCTCTCTTTGACAATTTATAACTGTCTGTCCTGACATGTGAAGAAAAGTATGCGTTGCTCTTTTCTTTCAATATTTTATTTAGTTACCTGGAATGTCAGAACAGACAGTTATAAATTGTCAAAGAGAGAATTTTATTTAAATGGTGTTTGTTGAAAACTTGAATTAGAGGCTTTAAATGTTGTATCCCTCTACATTTTAGGTACGTTGTATTGTATGTTTGGATATTGTTAATAAATCCCTATACAGTTTAGAGAAACGCATCTAAGTCTCAATCATTCATACTTGAGTGAGAAAACTTATATATATATATATACTCATTCCATAAAATATTTTGAAATAATTGATACACTCATTACAATGAATGAATTCTTGAATTGAGTAACTACATAATCTTGGAATGTTAAATTTGATTCCAGCATATATTGAATCCGAACGAGTCGAGTGAGAAAGTTGTTATATTTTGAATGACTAAAAGTATCATAGTTCAGAAAACTTCTTAGATGAGTAAAATATGCTACATCCTAAAAAGTAATACATTCAATATGAATGAAAGATTTTATGCAAGGATCTTGTTATACATTCTGGACAACCTAACGATACTTAATTGTTACTCTTAGGAAATCATCATAATACCTATTTGTTAAAACTAAAGAAAAATACTTTCGAAATGCTCTTTGGCCAGGAGTGTGCTGGAGTGAACTTATAAAAGCAGAACACATAACTATATTGAGAAACACGTGAAAAATTCGTTGTTTTTGAGCGTGTCCAACAGTAAAGATTTGGTCGTTTGATCGTACGATTATTCTTTCTTTTGTTGAAATGTTTTGTATCCAATAATATTGATACCTATATTGAAAACATCTATAATATAAATGAATATTTAATGAGTGAGAACGAGCACCCAATAAACCATAAAAATATAGAATGTAAACTCAAAACTCAATGTCTCTTCTATACTATATATTCAGACCTCACCTCAAAAATTACATTTAAATATTTTTTTTCTACTTTTTTGAGTCCATTCCGACTCAACTGATGAAAAAATGACCCAATCGCAAATTTTGGAGCGGTCGTTCTACTTAAACGAATGCTATGCTATATTACTATATATTTTTTCTATAGAAAGTCTATCGTTATACCAAAAATAATCTAATATTGCCATGAAATACCTTGCGATTGAAATGAAATTGAGTTCGAGAATGTAAATTGCCGAAGTGAATGATCATGCAAAAATTTTGAGATACCTAATATCCTTATTGCTCCACAATGAACGAGCGCTCAAAAGCTCAGGGCTTTTCTAAAATTTTTGGATCATTATTGGGTTTCAAAAGACATGATAATCAAAATGATAACAATGTGGCAGATTTCAATAGGAGTTTGCTTTCAATTTGTCATAACAAAAATTGAAATGCAATAATAAAGTGGGCGGGTAAATAGGAACATTTTATGACGAAAAGATAAGACCCTCGGAGAGACCCTAAAATCCAGAAACTCATTCGAACATATTGTACTTTAAGAATCAAAATTTGTTTCATTCAACTTGGAAACGCCTGTTAATGTTTTCGGCAAATCTCAAACACTTGCTCATCTGCAAAATACAGGTGTTTGTACAACAGTAAAATTTCCAACAATGACTTCTTTAGAAAGTCTGACTTCATAGGGATAGTAAGAAGTTAACTTATTTTGGGGTACTACCTAATAAGGATAATAAATATGGGCTGGAAGGTGCAGGCGGTCTATTCTCACATCATAAAAATGTAAGGGTTGACTAGGCAACAAAGGGACCAATTGAAAGGAGTGTAAATTGTTAAGTCTGGAATTTCCTTGGGAATTCCCTTCGGCAAATAAGTTAATTATAACATGTCTTTGTTACTTTCGTTTTGTAAATTTTGCTTTTGATATTGTAAATTCTTGGTTTTCTTGGACTGGATTGCTTTATATTATTATTATTAAGAAAAATCAGTTATTTTAGTGAACAAGTCTGAGGGTTGAACGGTTTATATAATAATATAAGCTAATTTGTTCTCGAGAGTTTCATCGGAAAATCTAGTCTATTTATTACAAGTGCGCTGAATGAATTGAAAAAATTATTACAGGGATTTTAAAAGCCATCGATCTTTTATTCACAGCAGAGGCGAACCAAAGTATTCAGCGAGTTTCGTGCTGGTGATTGGTGAATAGTTTGATACCTGCAAATAAAAAATGTTATCATCGCTTATCGATCCCCAATGTTTCGTTCGATTTCGATAAATTTCTTATACAAGCATGATCTCCATTCCATTTTATGTCTATATAAATATGTTGTAATTAGCTGAATCGTGGCTTTAGACCGAAGTTATGTAGACCGCATAGTTTCAGAGTTCATAATATATCACAGGTAGAAACGAGGGTAGAAAGCATCTCGGATATCAATCATTCCAAAATATTCATGAACGTTTTATGAAGGGTCGAAACATCTTGGTGTATGAGATTCACTATTTGTTGAATAAGGTTTTAAAAATTATATTGGAACATCGATAGAACAAATCCGAAGGGAACAAGAAGAAAATTCATTATATCAAGTAATTTTTTAAACTGAGGTTTGTTATGTTGGGGTGTAATTGGTTTAAGATTCTTTGTATCAAGGTTTTACTGCTGTTTTGTTCACCTCAACATAACGTACTCATCTTGTTCAACAACTTCTACTCACAAATGAGGATACAGCCGCTTGGGAGAATCGTGAACTTATTAGCTATGTCAAATTTTTTCATCTCAGAATTATTGTCAACATAATTAATGATGTTTTGTTTATTTACGACTGATAATGAACATCTTTTACGTTTCTCAGACAACTTTGACTGTTATACGAAAAAAAGTTGTCGAAGCCAATTAACCTATTAAAAGATTCCACCCATATCCACAGTGGTACACAATATTAGCTTGTTCTAAATGGTTCTAATCGAAAACATGGCTGCAATTAATAATTTACAACAATATTTGTTGAATAGTACCAGTTTTTCATTTATTGTTACAATTTCACGATATCCTGTTCTAACAAACATACCCATTCAATCGGAAATATGCGCTAGTATTAATTAGTTATAGATAGTGATTAAAAACTTCATATTTATAAAGCATTTACATCTTATAGTTGCCTCTCAACTTCAACTCAAATCACATTGCACATAGCAAAATGGCAATTTCAATCTTCTTGAAATTTCCGATACCGAATCTCAATGTTGTTCGTTTTCCATATTTATGAATATAAAAATAGGAGGACATTCATTAAAATCTGGAACCTAACCATAATGAAAATGGGAATTCAAAATCAATAAATCGATAAAAATAGTTGTTTAACCGCAACATACAACGATCTCTACTACGATACGTAAGTGATATCTCTTTGAAAATTATGAAAAGTTAATATACTTATTGGGTTTGTCATATATGCTGATATTACTCGGAACAACTGTGTACTTACCTGTAAAACACCTGTGTAGGTTTTGATTATGTGAGACATTATTCGTGTTCGTCAATTGAAAATGCAAATGTTTATTTCATAATACATGTACTATCGCAAGATGAACAATCCTTCGAGATAATCCGAATTATTTTCTTTTAATTAGACTTTCCTCCACTCCATGTAACTACTTGATTGAAATCATCCAATCAGATATTTCTGATGCTCTGTTTTTGGGAGAAAATGTACAAGTTTATTTTTTACAGTTACCATATTCTATTCAATTTTCAGCTGAATATTGACATTATCAACATCCCTCCACCCCCTCAAACTCGATCTCTGGATGCGCCACTGATTGTCATAGATACCAAGTAGACATTTTATTCAACACATTCAAAGTAGAAATGATATAGCTAATGCTGCACTTATTCTGTTTCGGTCCAATGTTGACTGTAAAAGATTTAGGTAAAAACGTGGCTGGCCAAAAGAAGGGTTATGGTATTTCACCTGCGACAGGTAATCTAGGTTTATATCAACCAATCGAATTATCGACTTGTATGGTAAACTGACAATTTGGCATGTTCGGTTCGGATTGAAGTGAACTCGTTAGGAGATATTTCGAAAATTGCTTAGAGCACTTACCTCAATAGAAGATCCTGATCCAGCCTCTTCGATTCCGACGAAATATTTTGCGTAGATTCAACACGGACAGAGTTTATGGGTTGGCATCAGTCATTTGCAATAATCACAGACAGGCCGGTCACAACACCGTTTACACGTACGAGAGGCGAAATGCAAATAGACGTAAGTCAAGTTTGTCTGGTCCACTCGACAAAGCAAACCAACATCGCCCGCTCGAGAGACCGAACTGAAATAAAATAGTAAGTAGTACGTTGAATCGAGTTTGCCTTGATGCGGCTCAGTCCGTCACGCAGCATGCTGCCAACGATGAGGTGGTGTACGGGAGATCCCACCTTGAGGACATGTCGCTCATTTATTGCAATAGTGTTGTGTTGAAACTCAAAATTTTGATTTTTCTAAATATCCGTGAAAAGAAATTTAAGAAAAGCCCTGTGCTGAGTGCAAAATCTTACCACCATCGGAGTTGAATTCCGGAAATTATTCAAAAAATTGAAATATACAAAAAATGCGCAAAAAAATTAACGCACATTCTGAAAATCTCAATTTTTATGAAAGTTAACACTAGATTTACTTTATAACTTATTTTTTATGTTCTTTTGGGAAGGTTTTGAACGAAAGAAGACACATTAAATGGAAGAAAAATTCAGGATTTCACCGAATCTTATGTGAAAGAAGAGAAATAAACAATTTTCAAAATACTGGAATGCTGATAAGTGATTTAATACTTGGTATTTCCACCCCTTGCGTTAATTACAGCTCGGCAACGACGGTTCATACTCAAAATGAGTGATCTTAAAATGTTCTGATCTAATCCTTCCCAGATTTCTCTGAGTTGGATTCCTAAGTCATTAGTAGCTGGATGATATTCTGAACTTCTCAGCTTTCTATTGAGGTTGTCCCAAACCTGCTCAATCGGATTGAGATCTGGACTTCTTGCTGGCCATTCCATTCGAGAAACTTCAACCTCTTCAAGGTACTCCTCAACGATGCGAGCACAATGGGGTCTGGCATTATCGTCCAAATGAAATGAAATTTTCACCAATGTACGAGGAAAATGGCACTACATGCTCTTCAAGAATGTTCCTTATATACTTATCAGCATTCATAGCTCCATTATCAACGACCACTAGGTCGGTGCGAGCAGTCAAAGATATTCCACCTTATACCATAATCGATCCTCCCCCGAAACCAGTAGTATTCAGAAAATTGCACTGAGCATTATCTTTCATGTGGACGTCTGTAATCAAGGGAACGTCGATTACAATGGTAGAGGCAGAATCTAGACTCATCTGTGAAGAGAACTCTTTCCCAATCAGCCTCTTTCCAATGGATATGCTCTCTCGCAAAATCCAAACGCGCCCTTGATGGGCTGGGGTAAGAGCTGGGCCTGTTGCCACGACGCGAGGCCTTAAATCATATTCTCTGAGGCGATTTCTTAATGTCTGAGTGCAAATTTGCACCCCATGAATTTGCTCAAGCTGATTTTGCAGGAGGCGAGCGGTTGCAAACCGTTGCCTCAACGAAGAAATTCTCAGGTAACGTTCTTGAATGGCAGTTGTTACCCGTGGCCTACCCTGTCCTGGTCTTCGGACATTAATACCTGTCTACTTGAATCGCTGCAACATTCTGGACACACTTGTATGGGAAACTCCAAACCTTTCTGCAATTCTTGTATATGTCCACCCTTCTTCTCGCAAAACTACCGCTTGGGCACTTTCCTCTCGGGTCAAAGTGCGTGTTTCGCGTTGCATAGCGATCGAGTGTAGAAAATCAAACGAAAGAAAAACTATGGATCACTAGAATTGATCGAGAACAACTGATTTCAGAATGGAGCCAATACATTCAAAATCTGATAATCTCATCTTTTTTTATTCCTGCTGGGAAAAAACTTCTGTATTGAAGAAAAACATTGAAAGTGGATAACGTATGCATGCATAATTCTGATAAAAATAATTATCATTGAGAACACCTTCACTTGTAAAATAAATTCGAGATTTCCATAATGTGCGTAAATTTTTTTGCGCAGTGTAGTTTTTTATTGATGAGAAGAACATTATTCCAATACAAAATTGTATCTACATCCTCTATAGTCCGTTCACGAAAGTTTGAGCCGTCGGTTGGCCATGGAAATTTGGCATATTTCACTGTGTATATTAAAATTTTAGGTTATGTTCTTTATTTTCCTGTTAGATTGATACGCAATGTTGTCAATATTGCATAGAGTTCTCTGATAACTCGTCGGACGAGGCCGGGTACATTCGGCAACATTGACTTCATTTTACGTTGTGACAGCAAATACTGCCAACTTCAGATAAATAAACAAACGCCTACTATGAGCTCAAACTTTTGTGAACGGACTATAGTTTCTCGACAATGACCATTCTATCCCGTAAAAATAGCAGAAATTCGAAGAATCTATTAAAGGTATTTAAGTTTTATATTATTTTGTTGTGAATATTATTCACCAAATTGAATGTGATGAATTATTTCGATAATACGTATAGATGCTCGTTCCGAAGATTGGAATGGTTTATTGGTATAACTGGTGGCATACTTACTCATTATGAAAATTTAAAATGGTTATATCTTTTAATCTATGCCGAATTGAAAAAATTAGTTAGTGACAAAAGTGTTTCTTTAGACATGAGGATCTACGATAAATATATGTACAAGTCAAAGACTCACCCTGCATTCTAGTAACGATAACTACTAACTGATTTGGCCTGCTAACAAACTCGAATGAGATATTCAGATTCCAAACCCAGTTTTAAACTTGAATTTGTTAATTCTTTGAAAATCTTTTAATGGTGCAATTGTTATAAAATGCGAGAGAAATATTCGGGTCGCTGTCTTAATTTTGAATGTCGTCAATGAGACGAAGTTTGAGTGAAAATAACTACGAAATCGTTCGAACGGTTTTATCTTTGTTTATGAATTCACATTGAAATCTAGATGTCCGTAACTCGTTCCGTTCGACAATTATATCGACCCGAAACTTGTCGGTTTACATCGCACAAACAAAATATAATAAAAACTTTCAAATGTCAAACTCCGAAACCACATAACCGATTTGGCCCGATACAGATATTAAAGGCAGCTTTCTGAACACGATCTTCCTCCCAAAATTTCAAAACCCTAATTTAATACGATCGAGAGTTATCGTGCTCACGGCCAGCTGGACGAACAGAATCATTTTTGACCTAGTATTTGTCATCAGCGAGTCAATTTGAGTAGTTTGAAAATTCGATAATTCCAGATCGTTTGGACGAATCGATCGCCAGCTGTTTTAGTATAATACTATATTTCACCATGGTATGAAGTGACTAAAATTTTAGACCCAACATTCCTTAGTTATCGTTCATATTCGCACGCGACCGACATGTGTCTAAGGTTTATAGGACTAGAAAGAAAGATAGACGCCTACACTGCCGCATTCACGACAAAGAGGTCGTAGCGATAGGAGGGGCCAAGAGCTTTCCTTCACTTCATACTCTTTGGAAATGGCATAGACTTATAAAAGAATGGACAGGACATGTGAGAGAGAATATTGACTTCAGACAAGGATAGAATAATATTAGTGTGAAGCACAGAACAATCAGAACATATAATAAAAACATTGGATCGCATTAGATATTTTTATGTTCTGTCAGTTTTCCAACATTATGAGAGAGAGATACTGTGAAGGATTGAGTAATATTAGTTTAGTTTAGTCTATGCTCCACACTAATATTACTCCATCCTTCACAGTATCTCTCTCTCTCTTATGTTGGGAGCACGAAACTTAGTGCGAAAGTCACGTGAGACGCCATGTCCATCCTTTTATATGTCTATGGGAAATGGACTGGAGAAACATCAGTTATCGCGAATACATATCGCACGTACTCACACTTGTGAGGGTATCGTGAGTTATCGTTTTACTTCATGTGGTAATATGGACCGAAAGCATTATTTAACTCAAGGTTGCTAGATGGCTATGTCCTGTAATGGCACACCATTGGTGGACGATTTGTATTAATTTCAATATCGCTTTCTATCAGATATTCCTTTTGATTGAGGTTGAAGGGTAAAATCTTGATGTACTTCAAGATTTGCACCATTGTTGAAGGTGAAGTTGTACTCGCCGTACGGTTGCAGAACCCAAATGAAAACTGACACACTCTCTTATCTGAAAACCGATAACTGTGTGTTCAATTTGGAATATTGAGATTCAATTTTCATCATTGTGAAAAGTTAAAAAAAACCATTAAGTTCCTGCTTTCCATTTATGAATTCAACCTCTTCTCTTTGAACAGAAAAGTTCGATTCCATAAATAAATAAAATAGAACCAGTAGTTGTCAGGATATTCAAATATGATTTATAGATTTTCCAATACGAAAAGGCGTGCAAAGGCTTTCGACTTCACATCTTATAGTAAAACAAAGAAACAAACATGAAGAAAGTAGAAATGGAATGAAAAAATTCATTTTGTGCTGATATTATTACCCATGATTCATACTGAAGCACTCTCTAGCCACTATGCCATGGCGCTCAAGTAAAATCGGCAGTATTCCCTATTCAAAGTGTTTGTTCTCATATGGCTTGCTTCGAAAAGAAAAGTTTGATTCATAAATGAATAAAATCAAACCAAAAATTAGCAGGATGTTCAAATTTGAATTACCTTTTTTCCAATATGAATGAGCGTGTAAGAGCTTCTGACCTCATACCTCATGTTGATAACATTGTCAACTATATGAACGTCATAGAGCATAGTCGCAGAGAGTTTGAAAACCATTATACTATGGAAAATTTCGTTTTCCTCGTAAATTATTTTCTCAAAAATCATATAATTGAACAGTAAACATGCAACTTTGCAGTCGTTATAGCATCTCTAATTCACATCCAAATACTGGATTTCAAATCGACTGGATAGTGGATGAACTGTTTTGGAAATAGTGGGAAATGTAAGAGACATATTCCAATGACAATTACTTCGAAACCTTAGAGATGAGATATTCACTTTCCAAGCCTATCCTGAAAATTGGGTACGTTCAGAAGCACTCAACTGTTGGCAACAGTTGAGTAAGTTGAGAAAGCGATAGCGTTCAGTAAAATCGCTGACAAAGCGATGTTTCTCAGCAGATGTCGATTTCTGGCAGCGGTAAAAATTTACGCTTTATAACTCATCTGACCGCTGAAACATGCGCATTTACCTACTATTTTGTGATTTGTTTATGTTTAGGTTTTTTAGTTGAAGTTTATTAAGGAGTATTTTGCTTACTGGCGTATTTCGAAAATTTTCATCAAAAAAGGATTGTCTGGCTACAATTTAGGTCTGTCAGAAGAAAACCAAAAACTTGTTGTTGAATAAAAAAATAAGGTTATGTATCATGATATGTCAGATTTGTAAATCACTCAGCGAAGCGTTCAGAAGATTTCATACGCTGAAACTCAACTCTACTCTGCTGATTTTTGCTTTATGTCAGCAGTTGAGTGCTTCTGACGTACCCATAGTGTTTAAGTTTTCAGCTCTTACCGTGCGAAAGTTACTATACAGGGTGGCCATTTGAAAACGAAACAGACGAGATTACAGACGAAATAAATTTTTCGATAGAAATGCTCGGACAGGTCGATTTCTGTTTCGAGGGGGACAACTTAAGATGTAGGTTACGGACGCATAGCGCTTCAACCCTTGCTACTACAACCCTCACCCCCAATTTTTGAATAGGGAAGATGGGGTGAGTGATACCTTATTTGAAAGGTATTTTTATACTGATTTCAGCACAGTAATTGTTTTTTCATTTTATGCATTAGTTCTCGAAATATTCTTAACTAAGTATTTGAAAATGAAGTGGTGTTTTCATGGCACTTGTAGTGTTTTTTTTGTGAAAAATCGACATTTTGAGCTTCAAAACAACCATGACTGTGGCTTCCTTCCTCCAATCCACTGACATAGAAATCTTCAATCAAGATGTCGAACAAACAAAGCGTATTGCGAAGGAGCTCAATCTTGCTGAAACTCAATCTAAATTATCTTCGATATAATTTGCAGTATTTCCAATAACAGTAACACTTGATCGATAGAAATCTCCAAAAAGTCCAAATACGTACATATCTCTAATCAGATTACCAGGTAAGAAAATCAAATCATTAATGATGCCACAGAAATATTCCAGTCCCAATTCGTGAAACGATTTCCGACTTAATTATGAAGTGTTTTCTCAGTTGGCTTCAATAATGTTTTCATTTTGTTGATTATTGAATTCATATCTTTTTCAAAAAAAATGAGAATCGATAATTTTTTATTTATTACGACAGATCATTAAGTTGGCTTACTGGTTCTTTGACATGTGAATTATTCTTAGTTTTGAATCGAGACTTGTATGTGTTCTAATTCATTGTTCGACATGGTTTATTCAATTGCAGAGCGGGTGGAATAATTTCACTTTTTTTTGCAAACAATCAATGTGCGAATAGAACCGCAGAATTCTTCAATCAACGACATTTAGATAAACATGGTTGTTTTGAAGCTCAAAATGTCGATTTTTCACAAAAAAACACTACAAGTGCCATGAAAACACCACTTCATTTTCAAATACTTCGTTAAGAATATTTCGAGAACTAATGCATAAAATGAAAAAACAATTACTGTGCTGAAATCAGTATAAAAATACCTTTCAAATGAGGTATCACTCACCCCATCTTCCCTATTCAAAAAGTGGGGGTGAGGGTTGTAGTAGCAAGGGTTGAAGCGCTATGCGTCCGTAACCTACATCTTAAGTTGTCCCCCTCGAAACAGAAATCGACCTGTCCGAGCATTTCTATCGAAAAAATTTATTTCGTCTGTAATCTCGTCTGTTTCGTTTTCAAATGGCCACCCTGTATAGTATATAGTATAGTATTTAGACTCGGTTGCAGACCAGCAATATTTAATTTTTTTTTTGGAAATCTAATGGACTAATATGAGCACCATCGATGTATTCACTCTCCAAGCCTATCCTGAAAATTGTGTTTAAGTTTTCAGCTCTTACCGTGCGAAAGTTACTATATAGTATACTAGCTTTTACCCGCGACTTCGTCCGCACTAACTTAATTAGTTTTCTGCCTACTGCCTACGCCCTAACTACGATAGCATGAATATTAATAGCCCATATCCTTTTCTAGGTTAGTATCTATCACCTAACTGAATTTCATCAAAATCCGTTCAGCCGTTTAGGCATGATAGAGCAAAACTCCCAGCAAAAACCATAAAAAATCACTAACTCAATTCAGTTTTCTGCCTACTTACTCCCCCTAAGTATGATGACGTGATCATTCTGATCTTATATCCGTTTTTAGGTAACCATCTATTACCTTACTAAATTTCATCAAAATCTGTTCAGCCGTTTAGACGTGAGAGAGCAAAAGTCCCAACAAAATGACTAAAAATCACTAACTCAATTTAGTTATCTGGTTACTGCCTACCCCTAAGAACGATGGCGTGATTATTTATAGCCTATGACCATTTCCAGGTTATCATCTATCACCATACCAAATTTCATCAAAATCTGTTTAGCCGTTTAGACGTGAAAGAGCAAAAGTCCCAACAAAAACGACTAAAATCACTAACTCAATTTAGTTATCTGCCTATTGCCTACCCCCTTAGAACGACGGCGTGATTATTTATAATTATTTATAGCCTATGACCATTTCTAGGTTATCATCTATCACCATACCAAATTTCATAAAAATCCGTTCAGCCGTTTAGACGTGAAAGAGCAAAAGTCCCAATAAAAACGACTAAAAATCAGTAACTCAATTTAGTTATCTGCCTACTGCCTACCCCCTAAGAACGATGGAGTGATTATTTATAGCCTATGACCATTTCTAGGTTATCATCTATCACCATACCAAATTTCATCAAAATCTGTTCAGCCGTTTAGACGTGAAAGAGCAAAAGTCCCAACAAAAACGACTGAAAATCACTAACTCAATTTAGTTATCTGCCTACTGCCTACCCCCTAAGAACGATGGCGTGATTATTTATAGCCTATGACCCTTTCTAGGTTATCATCTATCACCACACCAAATTTCATCAAAATCTGTTCAGCCGTTTAGACGTGAAAGAGCAAAAGTCTCAACAAAAACGACTAAAAATCACTAACTCAATTTAGTTATCTGCCTACTGTCCACCCCCTAAAAACGATGGCGTGATTATTTATAGCCTATGACCATTTCTAGGTTATCATCTATCACCATACCAAATTTCATCAAAATCCGTTCAGCCGTTTAGACGTGAAAGAGCAAAAGTCCCAACAAAAACGACTAAAAATCACTAACTCAATTTAGTTATCTGCCTACTGCCTACCCCCTCAAAACGATGGCGTGATTATTTATAGCCTATGACCATTTCTAGGTTATCATCTATCACCATACCAAATTTCATGAAAATCCGTTCAGCCGTTTAGGCATGAAAGAGTAACAGACAGACAGAGTTACTTTCGCATTTATAATATTAGTATGGATAGTATAGTATTTAGACTCGGTTGCAGACCAGCAATATTTAATTTTTTTGGAAATCTAATGGACTAATATGAGCACCATCGATGTAGTTTCAAATATCAAGTTCGACATTGATTCCGTTAATATAGAAAAAGCAAAGAGACAATTCCTTTTTTTCAAGGAATATATAATCCGTTCACGAAAGTTTGAGCGCATAGTAGGCGTTTGTTTTTTCATCTGAAGTTGGCAGTATTTGCTCTCCCAACGTAAAATAAAGTCATTGTTGCCGAATGTACCTGGCCTCGTCCGACGAGCTTGCGGGTTATCAATGCAATATTGACAAAATTACGTATCATACTGACAAGAAAATAAACAACATAACCTAAAATTTTAATATACACAGTGGAATAGGTTACGAGCAGTTCTGACAGCTGGACGTGACCGGAGGACTAACAATAACCTATAATGAACTGATTATTGTAATCTGAGTGCGATTTATTGAGAAATTTTGTGGTTTTTCGGCACTTTGAACATTTATTCATATCGAATCAGACTGATGAATATAATTTCTTCAAATTCTCGTCAAATGCAGATCAAAATTTCAAAATATCAGTTAAATATGCCATCCTTTTGTATTCTAGTGGGCTGCGACAGCAAGGAAGGAACTTAATATTCTACAAATTTTATTTTCTTCAGGTGAATTAAAATATGGAATTTATATTACAACAATGAAGAATATCACTGATACAATTTTATGTAGTAGTTTTTGTATTTTCATTTCAATACTGTATAATTGTTTAGATGAATTCGACATTTTATGTTGAAAGTGAGAAAATATTAGACTGTTATTGGATTTGAAGAGAGAACATTTCTTTAAGGCTTCTTATGTAGACTTTGAGTTATGAAAAATAAAACATGACAATTTCAATGAAAGGAAATTAGGAATGAGACATCGGATGAAGCAAGTATTTGCGAGTAGGTACCGACGTTCATGTTTTATATTGAACTAGCGACCCGCCCCGGCTTCGCACGGTACGACATCACATCAGAAACCCCAAAAATAACAGTACATACTTCTCCACTATTTAATGGATGTTATTATACATATAAACCTTCCTCTTGAATCACTCTATCTATTAAAAAAAAACGCATCAAAATCCGTTGCGTAGTTTCAAAGATATAAGCATACAAAGGGACAGAGAAAGCGACTTTGTTTAAGTCTTCATAGTTGATAGTTGATAGTTTAAAGAGGGGTTACAGTTTACTGTGACCTTAAGGTCTCTTGTGCCCCCTTACAGTTAAGTCTTCATAACGTGCGTCAAAAAGGATGATTTTCCTTTCATCACTACATAGTATAAAACAATGTCGCTTTCTCTGTCCCTTTGTATGCTTAAATCTTTGAAACTACTCAACGGATTTTGATGCGTTTTTTTTAATAGATAGAGTGATTCAAGAGGAAGGTTTATATGTATAATAACATCCATTAAATAGTGGAGAAGTATGTACTGTTATTTTTGAGGTTTCCAAGGTGATGTCGTACCGTGCGAAGCCGGGGCGGGTCGCTAGTATACAATAACAGTCTATTATTTACTCACTTTCAACATGAATAAGTCGAGTTCATCTAAAAATTATACAGTACTGAAATGAAAATAGCAAACCACTGCATAAATTCGTATCAGTGATATTCTTCATGGTTGTATGTAATTTAAAATCCCTATTTTAATTCACGTGAATAAACTAAAATTTGTAAGATTTTACTTCTTTATTTGGTGTCACAGTCCACTATAACACAGAAATATTGCATATTTAACATATATTTCGATCTGCTTTTTAAGAGAATTAAGGTGAAATTATGTTTATTAGTATAATTTAATGTATAATGAGTTCTAAGTATCGAAAAACCACAAAATTCCTCAATAAATCGCACTCAGATTGCAATAATCAGTTCATTATAGGTTAATGTTGGTCCTCCAATCTCGCCTGGACCATAGACAACTGTCAGAACTGCACGTAGCCTATATGACAAATTGTTATGGCCAACCGACGGCTCAAACTTTCGCGAACGGACTAAAGACATTTAATACCAGAATACTGTCATTGTCAATCATGCTTTTTGGAGGCGTAGTAACGCTGTAGGCGATATATTGGTGGAGAATAGAAATAGATACTGATCGCAAATGGCAAGAAATAAAAAAAACTTACATTTACTTACTTACTTTACTACGAAGTGCTCCAAGACTATACGAGAAAGGTCTGCTCATTTTCTTATGGCCATAGTGTATTCTGTCATTCCAGCTTACCTGGAAAAATTTCAAAATTAAGAAAGTTTGATGAAGAAATTTAGAGAATGGCTGATGAAATCAAAAAAGAAAAAAAAATGAACTCATTACTCATTAATAAATTTCACTGAAAGAATTGTATTTGCGTATGTATAACTACAAGAAATAGAGAGAGAAAAGCAGAAAAAAATACTTACCTACTGCGACGAAGAAAACCCGATTTATGACAAAGACCCCAACATTGAACCTGCACTAGAATTTGAAGCAGTGAAAAGAAAGATTTAGTCGGGAGAATAGAAGGAAGGTGTTGATTTTAAAATTCAGGAATGCTATGCATTGTTATTTATCGATCAATGGGAACAGAATTTCAATTTAATAATATCAAATACACAAAGGATCGAAATTGTGTTGACCTCCACAGTAACGCACAAGTTATATCATATCTATATTCTCTGTAACTTTCTATGTTTGTGAAAATTTATGTGAATAATCGTATATTATATAGAGTGTCTACTTTTAAAGTGGCCGAACTACAAGGGGGATGATTATACGAGTGATTTGCACCAAAAAATGTCATATAACACGTGGTCGAAATGTTTACGTTTTCTCTTCAATTGATCATTTCTTGATTTCACGAAATATTTCGAGTTTTTTCTACAAAATGATCATTATTTAATTTTTCGTGCAGTCTCATCAAATTTGACCACATATTCGGAAAAAGCATTAAAATTGCTACAATATGAGAGAGTCTGTATATGAGGATAAAACTCTTATTGCGGACGTAGTAGGGAAAGAAGATCACGATTCTGAAGTTAACAAAATTAGTCCTATTTTGCAGTGGTTTTTTCGAATGATCAAAAATTATTGACATGTTTATTTTTCAGTAAAAAAAACTAATTTAATGTACATTCGAATGACATAATATCCAGTTTTGTGCTAGCTGCTCATCCTCCGTCATGGCTTACATAATAACAACGAAAGAGTCCAAAAATTCCTGCTCTATTTTAAGCTTTTCATGATTGGATGTTAATGTTATTTTCCGCCGACCTCGAATAAATAAAAGGTAATATTAATGTGTACGAAATTGAGCTTTAATGACCCATTTTAATGCTCAATTTAAGCTTTATTTTAATGAGCAATCCTCATGGCAACCGTACACAACGTATTCAGAAGAACTATGAAAAATGTCAAAACTCTACTGGAACGTAGAAATTCCATTATGTCAAATGTATGTCTTGTGCAAAATGAAAATGTATTTCAATCAAGAATTCATACTCAATTCATGTTGAGATCGTCTGAAAAATCTTGTAATCAACTCGGTTATTAATCGAGCAACTAATGGTCTCGAACTATTAAGGCGTTCGCTCCGCTCACGCATTAAAATATCTTGACCGTTAGTCGCTGTCTTTAATAACCTAGTTGATTAAATAACTATTTATGGAAATCATCAATTTATCTGTTACCTGTAGATGCTGAGACCCGACACACATGTTGTAGGTGATACCAGAATAATTTAGGACAGTGTGGTGCCATAGGATACTCTGGACGGATGAGGCCACTTTTACGAAATCTGGTGTGATTAATTTACGAAATAACCATGTATGGCACAGAGAAAACCTCATTTCCAACATGAGTAACTATCAACGTGAGGCTGGCAGTCATGAGAGGAGAACTTTTGGGACCAGTTTCAGGTACTTTCCGATCACTCTAATGCTGAAGAATTCATTAGATTAATCCGAAGCAACTTGACAGACATATTGAATGTAATGCACCTTTCTAACAGATAGAATGTCTGGTTTCAAATGGATAACTGCTCAGCACATAATAGTGGTAATTTCAAAATCTATTCATATGTTTGATACAATGGGATGAAAGATACGATCAGATGGCCCCCGAGGAGCCCCGACTGTACGCTTTTGGATTTTTATGTCTAGAATACTTTGAAAGACAAAGTATATCTGATTAAATTTCAGGCTCGGAGGGATTTCATCGATAGAATGACATTGTGTTGTGCAGCAATCCGTCAGAAACACTGTGAACTTTGAGGAGTTGTATATTCAGTACGAAAACGATAAGTCAAATGTTAATATAAAAAGAGGTCCATTTTTTTGTTATTATTTTGATTCAAGATGAATTAATGATTTTTATATAATTACATTGAAATTTGATTACGAAAAGCTTCAAAATAGAGCAGTTTTGGGTTAGGAATTTTTAGTTTTTATCATGTTAAACATGATATTATAGCTGAGGTTGAACAGCTAGCATGAAAGTTGATATGTCATTGGAAAGTATACTAAATGAGGTATTTTCCACTGACAACAAAACGTTTGCATAATATTTGATAGAACAAACCGTGGAAAACATAGGACTGATTTCGTTAACTTTGGAATAGTGATATTCATCGCCTTACCACACCCGCAATGAGAGTCTTCGGCACACAGAATTTTTGCCTTTTCGAATATGGGACCATATTCGATAAGACTACACGAAAAACTAAATAATGAATTAGTGAAATCAAGAAATACAGGGTGGGGCAGAAAAACCTATCCGATTTCAAAACGTTATAAAATTAAAACCACTCAGCTTAATAATTTTTTTTATTAACATATCGCAAATTTTATGCCATTTTTAAATTTAAGTTTTGAAAAGCACATCACTCAAATGTCGTCCTTGGGAGCGGATACACTTATTTAGGCGCTCGCGGTAGCTTTCCATGACTTTCACCGTCATTTCCACAGGAATTTCTTCAATTGCCCGAGCAATTCCCTTCGTAAAGCAAGAAGAGTCCTTGGTCGATGCTGGTAAACCTTCGATTTGAGGTAACCCCAAAGGAAGAAGTCACATGGAGTGAGATCTGATGAGCGCGGCGGCCAGCCAACATCACCTCTCAGAGAAATGAGGCGACCGGGAAACAGTTCCCTGAGAATGTTCATTGATCGTCGCGATGTGTGGGCGGTTGCACCATCCTGTTGAAACCACACATTTTCCACGCCATTTTCTTCCATTTTGGGTCTAAGAAAATTTTTCAGCATGAAACAATAGCGCTCGCTGTTGGCCGTTACGGTTTGCCCATTTTCTTCAAAAAAGTAGGGCCCCCAGACGCCTAGGCGGGAAAGAGCACACCACACAGTCACTTTTGGGCTATGGAGGGGTTCCTGATGGATTTCCCGAGGATTTTCGTCACTCCAATATCGAAAATTCTGCCTGTTTACGGCGCCACAAAGGTGAAAATGGGCTTCGTCCGTGAAGAGCACAACATCGTCGTTTGGCAGTTCTCGGAGATCGCGACACAGGTTCGTAAGGGTTTCAAAATCCCTTTCACTTAATTTCTGTGCAAAAACCATTTTGTAGGGATGCATTTTGAGGTCCCGGTGCAAAATTCGCCGAATACTGCGGTTGGAAATCGCCAAAGCGAGCGAATGTTTTCGCGCCGAACGACGCGGGGAACGTTCAATCGCTGCTCTCACATTGGCCACGTTTTCAGGTCCTGTTGCTGTCCTGGGACGTCCAGGCGACTTCTTTTTCAATGCTGAACTCGTCTGTCTAAAATTTGACACCCACACTTTAATCGTAGCGTGATGTGGAACAGGATCATGACGCCCGAGTCCGAAATGAATTCGAAAAGCACGTTGTGTAGCAATTATCGAACCGCCGCATTCGATAAACCGCTCAATAACAAAAGCACGATGTTCACCAGACCAAGGCATGTTGACTACTGACAAATGGCATAAAACCAGCTTTCTAACGGTTTTTACCCCACTACTCTACCTGCTCTCTTTTCTGAGAAAAAGGGATTTGAAATCGGATAGGTTTTTCTGCCCCACCCTGTATTAGGTTGAAGAAAAACCGTCAACATTTCGACCATGTGTTCAATGACATTTTTTGTTGCAAATCACTCGTTTAATCCCCCCTTGAAGTTAGGCCACTTCAAAAGTAGACACCCTGTGTATGAAGTTTAGGCTACAAGCCATAGGCGAATAGCTCAAACCGCCGAGTGAATAACAACCATTATACTCGAGTAACAGACTATACTTTATCCACGACTACTGAATATATTTCAAGAAGATTTCAACATTTGGCGACCGTGGCAGGGCCCTACTTCTACAAGTGTGGAAGAAGTAAAAATGAGAATTTTTTTGGCGAACTTGTCGTAGTATATTTTGCGATAAAAGCTGATTAAGTTGATGTAATAAAAGCAGATTTAGCGCTCGCTTGACAAGGTATACCTATTTGTTAGTTGGACATCTTTAGAATATTGAAGAAATATCATCAATTTCAAGAATATGAAATTAAAGCTAAATCCATGAAACCTTTGACTGCAGTCAATAATGACACATTATTCACTAGTGATTAGGTAGTGGGTATTATAATGGCCGAGCAAACAGACGTATAATGGTTGGATTACATAATAGTAGTGGATAAGCATTATAACAATAATATAAGAACTATTTCGAAAAAGTGTGACGCCCTTTTTTTTCTGCTTTGTGAATTACGGTTTCGGTTTCCTTTCCTCGGCCTTGGTGACGTCGTTCACTTACCTAAACCTGGGTAGCCTTTAAACAGTTGGAGAAGGGCTCGGTTCAATCTGAGTTCTTTGCGATTGAGTAGAGTCTATCAAATAACCAACGAGTATCGAGTCTGCTCACCTTCAGGATAAAGAAACACACAAAAATATATATACAAATTTATTCTCAATATACACAATTTATATTTACAATAAACAAATAAAGAAATGTTCCAGAATACAAAGATAAAATAAAGATTAATTCAAACAAAAAAAACACGTATCACTGTTGTTCTTCCAACCTGAAATTCAAAATAATAAGCGGTCTTTAGCGGTGAGCAAACTGAGCAGGTAATACAAGCGGTGAGAGCAGGTGAAATAAGCGGTGAGAGCGATGTAAGAATAAATAGTCGGTGAGAGCAGGCAAAAATAAGTAAGCGGTGAGAGCAATGTAAAGCAAACGGTGAAAGCAGGTAATACAATGACACACAGAAACAGATATATTTCTTCAACAAAAAGAGCATACACTTAAACAGGTAATCGGTAATCTGAATTATCGGTTGGCTGTCTGAAATCTACGGGTACTTTACTGCGTTCCACTACGTGCACGACAGAAACTTTTCCTTGTGTCTACAGAAAAAGTGGTTCAGAACAGGAAAAATGATTCAAAATAAAAAAAAATATAACAGGTCAGGTCACACCCTCACACCAGTTTAGGTGGGTTGCCAGTCGTGCTTAAGCCGCAATAGCCAACCACACCTCACCCAGTGCCCTGGGGACGGACGGGAACGAAAGAAAAATAAAAAAAAAGAAAAATAATATCAACAGGTCAGGTCACACCCTTACACCAGTTTAGGTGGGTTGCCAGTCGTGCTTAAGCCGCAATAGCCAACTACACCACACCTAGTGCCCTGGGGACGGACGGAAACGGAAAAATAAAAAATTTAAAACTAATATCAATAGGTCGGGTCATACCCTTGCACCAGTTAAGGAGGGTTGCCAGTCGTGCTTAAGCCGCAATAGCCAACCACACCTCACCTAGTGCCCTGGGGACAGACGGAAACGGAATAAAAAAAATTCACTAGAGACACTCTATATGAACAATAATTCAACGGAATTCTGTCGTGTAAAACCTTACAGGAGCGGGGTCGGAAAAAGGGAACACAGTAAAGTAATGCAACAGCCAAATTAAGTATTTCAAAGCCCAAAAAGGGCCTTACCTTTGTGTCACTGGTACACTGAATCGAATTCTCTCTTTTTCAAAACGAAAACGAATTTCCGAAAGTAGTCTTAAAACTTTCAAAATTAATTTAAGAATAATTTAAGATAATGAATTTAACTTTAGAGCAAAGAAATGAACGAAAACTCGGAGCTGAATCATAATTTTTCGGAGAATTCTGGTTTTAACGGCATGTCCCCCCGAACCAAGACATGCGTCAAAATTCCAGAAAATTCGACGGCGGGGTTGAAACGGTGCTCTCGGATTGGCCACTTCTCCCAAAACTCCATTTTCGGCTTTGAGAAAATTCGGAATATTCGGTCAAAATCGGAACTAAAACGGCGGACAATTTCCTTATCAAATTCCCAACCTCCGAAAAACACGAGCAGCATGTGTCGGAAAAAACGGTAAATAACAAACTGCATCTCGGACTGGTGTTTTTCTACATGGGTTGGAAATCGAAATTGAAATAATTATTTCACGTTATATTATTCCGAATTTCTCAATTTTTCAATTTCATTTATTCGGAAAAATTAACGGAATGAAATTGAACGGAATGGAATTTCACTGGTATTAATCGGTATCATTTTCCATGTTTCATCGTCGGAAAAATAAATAAACGGACGGTTGAAATAATAATGAGAATTATTATAGTTCACAATATTATTTCCGGAGCGTCTAATTCTTGAAACAGGACATCCAAAGAAATTAATTAGACGCGGTCACTCTTAATCGAAACATCGTAAAACGGTATACAGGTGATGGTCCGAATTAAGAGCGACCCAACAGAACAATTTCGGAACGAAATTATTCTTGTTTCGGTTTCCTTTCCTCGACATCTACATGAATGATATATACGGCGGTCGGAAATTATTACCAGGACGGAATAATATCTTACTGTTTTACCAGTAGTCAATTGTTGCGGTATATTTAGCGGCTTTAGTAATGAGCGAAAAAAACGCTTCATTACAAAAGTCAATAGGACAGAGAGAATATTCAGACCCGGTTCCACGCTTCTTTAACTACTTTGCTGAACGATATCACATTTTTAGAAAGTTTTAGCATGTTCAAGAGAAAATTGACATTTGTTAGTACACGAGATAGATATGAGATCCATCGTCAGTGGTCTGGTTGAGTTGAGAGATGTTCTAGAAATGCTTTCGTGATGGAAATTTTTGCAGTCGAATATTTGAAGTACACTGCTTGGGAGGTGATGATGGAAGCGACCACTGTTTTTCTATTTCGAAGTATTTTTGCCACAGACAGTCTCCGCTCTTGTGGTTTCGTTTACTTCATTTGAAATATGTCACTTATGGAGAAACCTGTTATTTGGGTGAAATAGTGGAATGTTTCATTTTTTTCATACGAATAGAGTATCTTATCACTATTATTATTATTAAGGGCCATTGCCGCGTGAGGAAGCATCTGCTGAGAATGAGAGTTTTGATAGAATGCTTGGCTATCGGTTCCTATCAGATGGAATGCCTGGTAAGGAAATTACTATACTATAGGTATGTAGACGTCTTATACTTCAAATTTCTCCAGTTTCTGACGTTCATCCAAAGTCTGTTGTTATATAATATTACACAATGTATTACAAATGTAAAATTTCAAACGGGCAGAAGGACTCCGGTTGATAGCCCTTTACTGTAGCAATAAATATTTCTCTCTCTCTCTCTCTCTCTCTCTCTCTCTCAAAAGTCTGAAACTGGGAAAAGAGCTGTAGAGTGAGTACTGTAGATAACTCAAGGTACAAATGGTACAATGGACCATTAGGTCGCGGAGCCCAGAAATTCCTCCAATTGAATCCAAAATTTCACATCTTCAATATATAAGGACCTTTAAGAGCCTGTGTCTTTCGATGTACTTAGGCCTCGAACGGGTAAAGGTAGAGCTCTTAAATTCCGAGAGTAGACCGTAGACAGCTCCAGGTAAATTGGACCATAAGCTCGGAGTGGTGTCCGTGAAGTTGAAGAATTACCCCACTAAAATGCGAAGTTATCATCCACTTTTTCGGAAATGAAATTTTTTTCCACTCGTTAGTTACTCGTCAGTAACTATTTTTAACACAAAAATTTTCGTTTGTAACCTTATCTGTAACGAGAAAATTACATTCCTAAAATGAAAGGTTAGCAACCAGTTATTCGAAAATGAAGAAGATTTTTTTTGCATTCGTTAGTAACTCGTTAGTAATTATTTGTAACACGAAAATTTTCGTTTTTAATCTAACCTGTAATGAAAAAATTACACCTCTAAAATGCGAAGTTAGCACCCTCTTTATCGAAAATGGAAAAGATTTTTTTTCATTTGTTAGTAACTCCTCAATAACTATTTGTAACACAAAAATATTTGTTTCTAACCTAACCGCTAATGAAAATGAAAAGATAGCATTCATTCTTTCGAAAATGAGGAAATAATTGTTATTCTGAATTACTTATATTACTGAATCAGCCGTTTTTGACACATTTCAAGTTGGTTATGGAATTATATGTACTTATGTACAATTACATTTGAAATCTTAAAAATTCCTTTTTCGTTTCGAAATAGCTACCTAACCTATTTTTTAATATTTCGTAAACCTTAATTTATTAACTCCAAAACTGCTCAAATGAAGCAATATGTATACTCCCCAAAATGGTAGTAATTTTGCTACAATCTTTGTCTCTAATTTCCAATTTTGTCGGAGAGCATTCTTCAATTTATTTTTGATGTTTGAATGAAAGTAATATATAATTCTGATTCATATGAATTAAAAACTTGATCCTTATGTGTCTTACCATTATTCAATGTTGTAACTGAAATCACATTTGCAAGAAAGTTTTTAAAGTAAAAAAATGTGTGCGTTTCGGAAATAGTGGGTGCTAATTCAGTATTCAAGGGTTGCTGTTTTATTGTCAGTTAACAAACTCATAATTTCCTAAAACAAACAGGCACAATCGAGTCACCACCGAAACGAAAAGAACTTATTTTTTTCTTTTTGGAAGAGCATGTGCTAACCGCGTATTTTAGAGATGCGACTATTCTATTAGAGGTTGTCTTACAGAAAAAATTTTGTATTATTATTATTATTATATATTATTATTAAAAAAATCTTCTTCATTTTCGAAAAAGTGTGTGCTAACTTCGCATTTTGGGGGTGTCATTTTCTAATGACAGGTAAGGTTACAAACAAAATTTTTTGGGGGTACAAATGTTCACTAACGAATGCAACAAATTTTTTTTTTCAATTTTCGAAAATGTGGGTGCCCGTGAAGTTAGCGTCCAGCGGAATACAGTTTTTTCCACTAGTTCCTTTGAAGTACAAACAGAAATTTTGATGTTACAAATAGTTACTAACGAGTTACTAACGAAAGCAAGAATTTTTTTTTCATTTTCGTAAAAGTTGGTGATAACTTCACGGACACCTCGGGGTGGCCAGATATCCCTTGAATCTTGAATCTACCTATAGGGGATATTTAAGATCTTGTTTCGTTCAATTCAATCATTACCCATGGAAATTGTCAAATCGCAATGGCTGAATCTAATTTTTCAATAAAGTTTAACCACAAAAGCACTGCATTCTATTTATAGACCAAGAAACTTAAGGTGAACAAAATTAGGTGCAGGGTTGGAAGAGGAGTTAACAAATTTAAATCTAATTCATCTGATAAATTCTGTAAAGGTTATGCAAGGATATAACTAACTGTGGTCTGGTGATTAGAGTTGAATAAATTGAATAAATTCGGATTATCAAGGCAAATTCAGGTTCATTCATCATCCTCAAGACATGAGTAGAACACCCCCGCAAAAAAACTACGAAAGTGCTATTTGTTTTGTAGTTAGATTTTCGAGGAAAAATCACTGGTAGCTACTGAATTCAAACGATTTGTGGTTGAGTGTGACGTATACGTCAGCATTTATGTCATTGGTTGAATTAAGGTTTACTACGATGTATACGAAAAATAGGAGACTCCAGACTATCAAACTGATTTCGCTCTGAAGAATGTTTTCCTTAACCTAACATAAGTTATATTAAACGATTCGGATTGTGGAAAAAACAAATATCGAGAAGCGTTGTAAAAGTCAAATTCATGATTACCACGAAAAATTGAATTAAAAAAAATTGCATCTGGAAATTTGCTAACAGCGGAAACTGTTTCCCAGGAGAGGAAATTTCAGTATTAGTATTTACCTAATAATGAACTAATCTCATTTTTACACACCGCTCAAGTTAAATCGAATAATTTAAGTAATAAAACTTTCTTTTTTCCATCTGTGGGACCGTCCGGCTGTTAACACACTAACTTTCGAAGGGATTTTCCCAGAGACTTGAAATTTCAGGGGTGTTTTCGGTTCCCGAAAGGATCAGTTAAGTTCGTTAACCAGCCAAATCGTACAAGTGTTCCATAAAACATATGGCCATTCAAACTTTTTGTTCCTCAATATCTCAGACAAAATGAAACCAATCGAAATGAAATGTTGAAGCCACATGATGCTCATAATAAGCATTTCATGAACGACGATTGATACACTACATCTTTTGTGGCCATAGTGTTAACAGAACCATAGATTAGCATATTGGAAAGAAGAATCTTTATATTTCTATAACAAGATATCTGATTTTAGAGACATTTTTCTGTGAATGAAAACTCATACACTGAATTTTCATGCAATAATTTATGGCCAAAGTGTTAACAAAACCATGGAAAATTCAGTTGGAATAGTGAAAAGAAAAATCTCTATATTTCCTCAACAGGATAACCGGTTCGAGTGAAATTATTTTGTGAATCGAGACCGACATACTGAATTTTCATGCAAGAATTCAAAAAGGACGTATCCTCAGAACCACATAATTGAATTTTTTTCAAATACATTTATTTTTTACAGATTTCATTTTTTGAATTTTTTTCAAATCAGCTGAATATTTCCGCACAGCTCATATCTGGCACCTTCATACCAAGCAGTATGATACACGTAGAGGCGCTGAACTGAGTAGAGTGCCTACAAAAGGGTTTATTTGTTCATTTTTACTGAATCTGATTTGGGCGAGAGTTCGATGATATCTGTGGTTGTTTTTCATCATTGAAAAGCGTTTTTTGCGGAAGAAAAAATATCTTGGTTCTATGTGATTTCATGAACCCTTTTAGGCAAGTTTCAATCATTTTGATCTCCAAAAATTTATAGAACAAATTACAAAACAGTTTGTCCCATATGTGGAATATCATGCAGTGTCCGAATCTGAAATTACATTGAATATTTATCCTAGACACGGATTCAAAGCTATTTTATGGAAAAATGAAAGCAGTTTGGATTCTTGATTTCGACAATGAAGAATATAGTTTATCAGAAGAACATGAAACACATGCAGCAGTAGGTGATACTCGCATCGGTATCTGTCCGGGGAACCATACGCCCTTCTAGATAGCCATAGCAAATGTTCTTTGTACAGCCAGAAAACCAACAAGACAGAACAGGGGAAGACCAAGTGCAACACATTCATAAAATAAGCAGAGAAAAGGATCAGAAAATCCCCCGAGAAGACGTGCGAAAGGATGGTATTGATGATTTACCACACTGACTGGAAACAAATCGCATTCGATGCAAATCCCCAGGTTGCTCAGGGAAAACTCATATAATTTGTTTCAAATGCCAAATATCATTGTATCTGATTAAGAAAGGAACTGCTTCCTTTGTTTTCATACTGAATACATTTTTTCGATATTTTCTTGTTGCATGATGTTCCATATGTGGCACAAACCAGTTTTTAAATAAATTTCAAAATTTTAAGTATAGAATTTTTTAGTATTTTCAGGTTCAACCTACGATCAAATTCTTTGGGAATACATTTTTTCATAGTGTTAAAAATTGGATGAATTTTTTACCCCATCTCTAACTTCGCACTCAACTCTACCCAGCTCTGTGACTACGTTCAGTTTTCTGTGTACATTACCCCCCCCCCATCGCTGTCAGTTTGAACCGCTGTCATCCCCAGCACACCGGTTCCGGCTAACAATTGCGTTCAATCTCTCATAAGAACTGCGTTTTAATTCATTTTTGATAGTGTACTGTGAATAGCTACTTGGTGATATTGCAAATTTATAAGTGATTTAGTGCCTTCTCGTTCTAAATATATTCTCGACAATTAATAAGTTTCAGTTAAAACATTAACTACAACAAATCATCTCAAGGTACAGTAATTTTTACGGAAAATGCAGATTGAAAATGTTAGGAACATGTGTTTCCATCAAATACCAATTCCATTCATTCTTTCTGATATATTCCCTCAATCCTAACTTTTCTCAACAATGTCTCAATACAAAAGTACATTTCTTCGCTTCTCAATCATGTCTGTTCAAATAATTTTTGGCATTTCATGTCCGGTCAATTTAGACAATTGAAATAAAGAAAATTCCGACAAAGCCAAATTTTTGTAGAGACCTTAGGTTTACCACAAGGAATAAAGTCTCAAAAGTCCCCATCAGTCCCATGCGAGCTTCGGGACTTATTCGGGGTCAAAGGTCAAAATTTTAGGTTTTTTGGATTTTTCTCGAAAACGGTAAGTTTTATCGAAAAAGTACCTCAGAGCAAAGTTGTAGATCTTAAAATTCTCTATAAAAATGGTTCCCATGATTTTTTCTCTAAGACCCACTATTTCCCAGATATTGCGCTTGTAAGAATCATGTTCTACATAGTATGCACACATATGCCACGTATATACATATTTAGGTACTCAAGCAAGCAAAAATGTACAAACGCTGCTTACGTTATTGATGGGGGATATCTACTACATCACGTTGTGTGGGATCGAGAAGAAACCTTTTACGTAATTTTTGAAAAATATGTTCAGTATTTACGTAGACATTATGGTCATACAGTTACGGTAGTATTTGATGGCTACAGTGACACAACAAAGAACATAAAAGCTGCAGAACAACGTCGTCGTGCTACAAAAACATCCTCAGGTACCGACATAATGTTTGACGAATTTATGACAGTTCCAGTTAATCAACAACATTTTTTTGCAAACATTAATAATAAATCTCGTCTTATTTCTATGTTGAGTAACAAATTAACAGCTGAAAATATTGCCGTGAAACAAGCTCCTAATGACGCCGATGTCCTCATAATTGAAACAGCAATAGAACAATTTAATGCAAGAAATACAGCTATTGTAGTGGGTGAAGATGTTGATTTATTAGTACTACTCACTGCAAGGACTCCATCTGATAAAATTATTTACTTTTTAAAACCTGGGAAGGCGCAGCAACGGACAGAAATATATTCTTCAAAAAGTTTATCAGCTTATCCGAAATGCCAAAACTTTATTTTATTTTTACATGCGATAACCGGATGCGATACTACGTCAGCAATGTTTAGAAGGGGCAAAAATTCAGTATTAAAATTATTTGAAAAAATGATTTGATTGACTGCGCAAAAGTATTTACAGAAATTAATTCTTCACCTCAAATACTAATTACTAAAGGAATTCGGTTTCTTCTTGCGGTTTATGGAGCTCCAAAAAAATTGATTGCATAGATACGTACAGATATTTAACATTAGTAAAAAATACACGAAACAAAAAGCAAGTACAGCTATCTTGTCTTCCTCCAACATCGGCATCTGCTACTCAACATTTGTTTCGAGTATACTATCAAGTTCAGACATGGCAAGGCAATGAACTGAACCCTGAAGACTGGGGTTGGAAATTGATAAATAATACTTTGGAACCGATTCGAACTTTACTGCCCCCTGCTCCAGAAAAACTTCTTAACACTATTTTTTGCTATTGCAAGAAAGGTTGTAGTGCCAAATGTGGCTGTAAAAAAGTAGGATTGCAGTGTTCTCCAGCGTGTACCAATTGCCAAGGTGTCTCTTGCTCAAATGTTCAATTAAATACAAGAGAGGAAGATTCATGTGATTTTGATGAAGAGACAACTGATTCATCTTCATTTGAACAATTTCTAAGCGTTCATCAACAGGAAGGAGAAGAAGAAGAAGAACAAGAAGAAATTGAAGAAAACATGATTGTTGAAGTTGAATATGAAGAGTATGAGTCAGATTAAAGTAATAAAAAAAAGTTAGAACGACAGTTAAACTCAGTAACCCATATCAATAATCTTCATACTATTAAATAATTATTGTTCCTGAAAATAACGTCATAAAAGTTCGTGGAATAGGCCTACCGGGGATACCACGTTAAAAAAATGCGCCGAGTACACTACCTCACAGGTGGTGTGGAAATGTGTGCATATTATGTAGAACTTGATTCTTACAAGCGCAATATCTGGGAAATAGTGGGTCTTAAAGAAAAATCATGGGAACCATTTTTATGGAGAATTTTAAGATCTACAACTTTGCTCTGAGGTACTTTTTCGATAAAACTTACCGTTTTCGAGAAAAATCCAAAAAACCTAAAATTTTGACCTTTGACCCCGAATAAGTCCCGAAGCTCGCATGGGACTGATGGGGACTTTTGAGACTTTATTCCTTGTGGTAAACCTAAGGTCTCTACAAAAATTTGGCTTTGTCGGAATTTTCTTTATTTGATCACTATTTTTATGTCTAAATTGACCGGACTAAAAACATCTCAATTTTCTCACGTACTCTCATTCATCCACGCATGTACTGTACCAAATTGCTTGAACTGATAAATAATATACCTCTTACGATTAGAATTCTCAGGCCTTTTAAGTTTCAGGTACATCTACGCTCAGGTTGGAGTCTTCGAGGGCAGTCGCAGACCAGTCGGATTCACAACTCATTACAATCAGAACTCCAAACATGGAATACAC
The DNA here is from genome assembly GCA_013421045.1 of Propylea japonica. Lineage (NCBI taxonomy): Eukaryota > Metazoa > Arthropoda > Insecta > Coleoptera > Coccinellidae > Propylea > Propylea japonica. The sequence goes on from CM024244.1 coordinate 49,291, forward strand.
TCATTATCACTCTCAGATGGACTGGTTTGCTGTAGAGCTTGAGGGAGTCCAACCTGATGTCACCTCAATAAGTATAGTTTTATCTATTACATGTCTCTTTTACCTGAAAGTTATGGTGCCTGATTTTTTCTCAAGTTATGAAATTTTCTTATTTCAATATTAGTTAAGATTATGTATTATATTTTATTATACTCGTATATCACTTCAATTCTATAATCGTTGCTACTCATACTTGCTATTAGTTCTATCTCATAAAACCTAGTCGTACTTTATTACATATCTCTAACGTTCTCGATTTATCAAGTCAACCTTCTGTTTTTCTGATAGCTAGGTAGTTTACATGAAACAAAAACTCTATCACTGTAAACGTTGTGTTGAATGATAAAATTGCCTTCAGCTCAACACTATTCTGTTCAATCGGTTTGCACCTCATAGCACATAAACATGTTTTATTGTATAACTATTGATGTAGTAGACTTCTCAATTTTTTACATATTCTCTAACATAAGTTTGTACTTCTCTTTCATACAATCACTCTGTGAGATGTTGTAATTTGATCATTTTACTTCATGCGAGTGCCTACTCATACTGTTCTGAACCTTCTCTACTCTCATTTACTGTTCTGAACCTTCTCTACTCTCATTTACTTTTTACTTATCATAAATAGATTTTCTCAATTATAATTGAAAATACAATCACTCTGTTAGATGTTGTAAATATGATCATTTTACTTCATGCGAGTGCCTACTCATACTGTTCTGAACTTTCATTCTCAAAGTTCTCTCATTCACTTCTCACTTATTGTATATAGATTTTCTCAATATTGTAAATACAATCACTCTGTTTATATGTTGTAATTTGAATTGATTTTACTTCATGCGAGTGTCTATTTATAAGTGTTTGATATACAATAAAGATTTTATTTTACCATCTTCAACTCAATCATTTGGTAACAGTTCACATTTAAGTAATTGCCAAAAATCTCAACACCCTGATTTTTGAACACATAGCAAAATAAAAATTCATGTGGTAAAGGGTGAATTCACTTATTGTCACTTTATTCGTTTACCCTATTACTCTTGCTCCTATACGAGAATGATCCGGATAATTTTTCGCTTCTGAGAACATACAAATATTAAGTTGTAAAAGCGCGACATGGTTCATACTTTTTATGGAAATTCAACACAAATAATGATTGCTTGAATATTATGTTTTCACCTGAATTATTTCAATAAAATTCTGAGTACGTGCTAATATCCGCAAATTCTGTTAGAAACTTTTCATCGCGCCAAAAAAAAACATTCGTAATATTTGTTCAAACAGAACTTATGCATTTTCTCTTGAATAATTGACAAGTTTCTGACTGAAATCGATTCATGGCATACAAATGGAACACACTTACATGTGGTGAGTTGCTCTTTAATGAGAGATTTCCCCGAAACCTCTGTTTTTTTCAACTCATGAAATAATTTCGATGATTTTGACTATGTCATCGTTATCATAGAGGCTTACCGCCCTATGAAAGATGAAAGTAATACTAGAGGAAATACAGCATTATTCAAAAATTGTTGGTTATCATTCATACACTACAGAAAGGAGCTAACCTAGTGCAGTCAACTACATCCTAGTATAATATCAGGAATTCATATGTTATACCTATCCACATTCTCAATTATGAGAACAACCCGAGAAGGTACAAGGTGAGCTCTATGGAACTTCCATCGAAATGGCTGGCATCTTTCACTCAAAATCATGCTGTAGAACACATACAATAAGCAGCACACAATCATCTATTGGATGAATGCATCTTCAATCAGTGCATCACCTTCAATCGAAGAGTTCATCTCAATAGTTGACTATGTGCTGTTAACTGTATGTGTTTTCTGGCATGAGTGTGAGTGGAAGTAAACAGCCATTTTAATGGAGGATTCACAGAGTTCACCTGTACCTTTTCTGTTTTTTCCTCATAATTGAGAATGTGAATATGCTTATTGAATTTCTGATGTTGTCCATGACTGTGGCTGGCTTCACTAGAAGTAGGTATCTGCTCAGTATGTTCAGTGCATCTCAAATTCACACTCCCGAAGGTTATATCTGCCCGTTGGAGATATTGATGAACTATGAACTGCATTTCTATGAAGAATTCAGAGGTGATTTCAGTTTTTGATGAATTTTTAACTTTGACAGTAACAAGGATTGTGAAATGATTACTTTTCAGGTTGAATAGACTCACTTGTGGAAAATTCTCGTGGGCTTTTTTTTACCGAATATAAAGTATTGTTTAACACTTGGTATCTAAACTAATTTCATGAAGAAATTCGATTTTTATACTCGAGCTGCTTTCAACTACAAGGAAGAAAACAAGAAGAATAACGACAATATAAATTCTAACAACCTTCAGCAAAACATATTTTGACCTAAGCATTTTCAGAAAAAGTATATTGTCTTTCATGTTCCAAATATTATTTTTTAATGTTTAACGACATAGAGCATATGCGGAGCTATAATTGGGAGAATAGTTTCAATTATACATCGTTATTCATTTACCATGGTAAAGTTTTACTCGTTTTCAAAATGCAACAGAAATTTTTTTTACTAACAAAAACAGGAGAAACACACCAAAAATATAAGAAATTCAATGTTAGAGAGAGTATTTTGCCGTCCAGTTTATAAGTCGTATATTCAACAGATCTACGTGATATGTTGGGTAATAAAGGAATCTCCAATAAAAGAATTATATATGGTTGTATCTCTCAAATCGAGTAATACGGGTAGCCCGGCGCATTGGTTCAATGCGTCAGGCTACGCGCGTAATACTAGATTCGAGTTGACTTCCATAGTGGTTAATTCAGTCCACTTCCAACAATAAGACGAAGACAATTGCATAATCCACATAGAAGCATTCATGCCTGTTCGAAACGTAAATTCTGAATATACCAATGTTCAACTGTTCAGCAAAATTTTCTCTCTGATGCATTGAATTTCGTTTGTTTCCAAACCTGTATATTGTCAAACTATGCTAAATCCGTTAATAAATTACAGCAACAAATATAAGAGCTCCGCAGTGCCAATGAAGTAGGAAAGTACTTAATTTTTATTCAGAACATAATTTAGTTCAAATTATTATTATCATCCTTCTTGTGCATTTTTCGTTGAAATAATTTGAATTTATATATTGAATTCGTATCATTTGAACTAATTCAAGATATCAAGTGTTGAATAGGGTTTTTCACTATAATTAGATAGATCAAAACTTCAACTATTTTTAATCATTTTATATTGTCATTATTGCTGAAGTAATTTTTTTTTCTTCAGGAACGGTCATGAAAACGTGTCCAACAGTGTTAACTCGGGACTATTTTTTGGCTATGAAATGGGTGCGCCATTACCAATCCAAATATCGAATTGGCCACTTAAATTATTCACGAACTTCCAAAAGTTTATGCCAAATGGTTCTTGACATGTGAAACTCTCTGTGCTCAAAATAAGAAAGATAGACCAACTTACGTTACATTTTCGAAATCAGGGGAAAAGGAGCTAGCCAAATATGAAAAAATAAACAGTGTGTTTCATTTAATAAAATAAAGTTGTCATTAATATGTTGGCCTCCCTGTATATATTTGAGTTTGTGAAGTTATATTAAAAAAACCTCAGTTGATTTCGTGAAACTTTTGTAAAAAACATTTTTTTGTGTCTCCTTCAGTAACAAAGTTGAAGGGGGGTCAAATTATAATGAAAAACTCTGTACAGGGTGACTGTGACTTAAGGGACAACGGCTTACTGGAGATAGAGGACCTCAAACTGAATGAGGATTGTGGGTTTAAATGTTCCATTAGGCTATTAGTTTCAGAGAAACAGGGTGTTTTTTTGCTAAAATTATAAACTCCCATATCTTCGTCAATATGGCAAAATTTTCGCTGATATTTGTCAAGCTTGTTACTATAAATATTCTCCATCAGATCGAAAAAACAAAATTTCAAAATTGCAAGTCCGTATTCAAAAATTTCAAGTTTCGTGTCAGGTGAGAAAAATATCACTCTGTATATGAGATTGAAAAATGAAATGGAACTTTGGTATCTGCAAAAAAATTGAGTTAAAATCTGTTTTTAGTTTTAGTTCAGTTAGTATATTTCTTCAAGTGAATATGAATAAATTGTAATATTCGACATTCCACATAAATCATAAAAACTATGGAAAATTTGTGCCATTCAAACTAAAAACAGATTTTTGCTCAATGTTTTGCAGATTCAAATTTTGCATTTAAATTTTTTATCTCATATACCGAGTGATTATTTCTCACCTGACAAATTGAAATTTTTGAATACGAACCTGCAATTTTTAATTTTTCTCTCGATCTGATGAGGAGAGAATATGTATAGTAAAACAAGCTTGCTGAATTTCAGCGAAAAATTTGCCATGTTGACCAAGGGAGTTCATAATTTTTAGCACTTTTGCAAAATACACCCTGTATCTCTAAATGTAAATAGCCTTATGGGACATTTAAACCCACAATCCTCATTCAGTTTGAGATCCTCTATCTTCAGTTGCTATGGTTTCCTAGGAAAGCGGTGGCGTTTTATGACGGCATTAGCAGACGAATTTGCGGTGCCGATTCCTGACGATCTTTCACGATCAACGCTCTCTAAGAAACCAATACCATTGGTTCGCACTGACAACGTTTTAGTGACGTCATGTACCGCTATATGTCGGCGGTTAAATTGTGGCACCGCTTTCCTAGGAAACCTAGCTTTAGCCGTTGTTCTTTACGTCACTAGTCACCCTGTATTTTAGTTCATTCCGAAAAAATAATGCCAATCAATGGTGAAATGGAATATAAGGTGTCTCATTAAAAAACTATTAGTTTCAGTTAAGACGAAAACGATAGCCCTGAAAAATGTTTATTGTTCACCGAAGAATTCAACGTAAAAAGATCTAACGACAACAGCTTTCATCTTGAAACTCATAAGAGATCATCTATAAAAACTGAATGCCAGAAAAAACAATGATCTCAAAATAACCCTGCGCAATCCCAATTTTTAAAATATATGAAACAAAATGAAAGCAATTTAGAATTTTTCACGAAAAACAAGCCCATAAATTTCCAACCTAAAATTTTATATCTCCAACGGTTGCAGAAACACCCTTAGGGGACAGCGATTTGGGATAGACTGTACACCATATTGATGTTATGGTAAAAAACATGGTTCAATATTGCTGCTTAATGTTCCAATGACTAATTACTTACCTATTATTCTCACGTGTATTACTTTTACCGTCACTGGAAGATGAGCCTCTATGGTTGTGGCGGCAAAGCCAAGCAAGTGATGATTAGGGTTGAAATAGTTATTCAGTCAGAATCATTGAAATCCGATTATGATTCAAGAAAAACAATGATTTTGGCGAAAATGTATAATGAGTACGTAACATACCGAATGCACAATATCTTCTTTGAAGTTGTGGGAAACTGATCATCTACAGGACCAACATATATAACAACTAGCTGATCCGGCAACCGTTTCTTGCCTTATAAATTATGAATAACCTAGATACCGACTGCAGCGCCACCTGTCGGGCTGATTTGTGAATCTAAACCATTCTCGAATCTCCACGAACACACACAAAAAATTTCATCAAAATTGGTCCAGTCGTTTAGGAGGAGTTCAGTCACATACACACGCACACAAGAAATATATATATATATATTAAGATATCAAATAAATAATATATTCGTGAAGAGGAAATTATATTGAGAATCGAACAATTTTTTTATGAATATCTACAGCCATTTGAAAATTCTACCCATATATTCGTTTAGAGGAAATAAGTTTCAAGAATCGAACAATTTTTTCTAAATGTCTACAGCCATTAAAAAATTTCACCCGAAATAAATGAAATATTTCATTATTACACGAAACAAATCGTATGCTGTGCAACAATAAACCAACAGGTCGACGTCACACAAAAATGTTAGATGTAAAAATTGAAAGTTTGGAGTTACAAGTAATTTATCTGCAAAAACTGTTAGAAGAGGCAGAAGACAAAAATAATATTCTAAAACAGAATAACTCCCCTCCTTGTTTAAATCTGAAGTTTGGTTAGATCAGACAAAAAATGAAGTAAACAATATAACAGATTAGAAACAAACACGGAAATATGAGATTGCGCTAGGAAAAAACTTCAAGTTACCTTTTTCGGCAAAGTCAGCAAGTATATCGACTGAACAACAGAGAGCAGAACAAGATACAGATTCCTTCACTAACTTTACAATAGAAAACTGGAACTAACCTAAATGTCGACCAAGATGAACGTAAACAAATAAATCCTACCAAACATGATGACAGAGAAAGCAGTTTCTTCGAAGTAAGAAATAAAAGGCGAAACCAAAAAAACCTATAGAAAAGAACATAAGAACCGAGAAGGAAAGCAAGGATTTCGCAGGACAAGAAAAAAAGTTTGGCTCTACATCTATAGTCAAAAGATCCACAAATGAAAACATATCAAATGAATATATTTCAACAAAACAAGGTTTCACACAGGAGAGCATAATTGTGAAAGAAATTCCATCGGATGAATGAAAGTTAAGTAAAAAGATTTAGAGTCTCAGCACCATTGACAAAAAGGTACAAATGTACAAATCAGAATTCTGGTCCTCAGGAGTAGGTATCAAGCGGTTCGATTCTCCAAGCATATAAGACTTATTACAACAAAGAGGAATTTTTTTCCTGGAAAGACGAGAAGAGAAATGACCATACAATAAATTCAATAAAACTAATACAGGAAAACATACAATCAATAGTAAACTCAATTGACAGAATAGAAGTAAGATTAGCACAACACCCAAATTGAAGAATTCTGTTTCTGACTGAATATTGGTAAATGATTGCGTTAAGGGGTTTCAAACTTGTAGCAGCCTTTTGTAGATCTAATGGTTATGGAGCAGCAGCTATTCATGTTGATAATAAAATGAAAGCAAACCAGACCCAAGTAACACAATATGGATAGCATTGCTTTTACAGCAAAGACTCATCTTTTTTGTTTCAAATAATGCTGAATCTTAGCTGCGGACCAGCATTTTTAATTCGTCTGTATTTTGCTCATAATAATGCATTTTTATTTCAAAACATGCAACGAACACAGCTTGTTTGCTGCGATAGCATTATTGCTATTTACTCGTCTGCCGTTCTAGTTTTAATGCAATTCAAATAGCCATATAGCTTCAAAAGCTATTTCGCTTGCTGGTATGCTGTGATGTTCAAATTATGACCTTGAGTTTGCATCGACAGCTTAAATGCTGTAATCATGTTTTACATAGCATTTCAATTTCATGACATTATAGCTAGAGGTTATGTTTCATTTTTGGTATAAACTATACGTAAGACCGTTGAACGAAAATGAAACGATCAGAAAATTTGATAAATGCGCTTGAAAAATTCAAAAAGTTCTCTAGGACAGGAACTTTCCATAGATCTGTCCAAGTAAGATTAAAATTGTACCTCATGAGTTTGTAGAAAGAAACGAAAAAACCAACCAAATTGACCATGAAACAGAGAATGCTCAATCAACTAGCCTAAAAAGAGACAACCAGTCCAGAAATATCAAGCGAAGAAATGTTTACTGCAGAAATAGCACCCGACGAAGCTGAATTATATGAAGAAGATTCATTTCGAAGATGGTGAATGACAGACGATGAATTCGGTCAAAACCCGAGGCCACATTGAAAACGTGTATGTCCAAGAACTGATTAATAAGGCAATGGGCTTTGACACATTAAGATAAAACATTCAGCATTGAAAGATCTGTTGTCACTTTTGCCAAAATTGGAGTCTATGATTTGCCAAAAGACCCAAGGACATTACTTGAAACTCCTAGAAAAATTATTACAGAGCCCATGGGTAAAGGAAGGTACTGGAATAATGGACTGAAAAAACTGTATTCAGCAGATATTTAGAGGCACAGATAAACCACAAATTGTATCTGAAGTATGCAATTTCAATATAGATGGTCTACCAATTTACAACAGTTCTAAATCACAATTGTGGCCTATATGTGTAGAATTGAGGAATGGACATGGATCCTATGGTTGTTGGAATTTATTATGGAGAAAATAAGCCAATTACTCCTTTAGAATTTTTGACACCATAGTAACTGAACTCAGGTCTCTCATGCGAGATGGCTAGAAGTAAATAATCAGCACATGAAGATATGGTTAGATGCTTCATTTGCGATACTCCTGCGAGATGTATGATCAAGGTACAACATCATTCAATGGGTACAGTTCTTGCCTTAAATGGCACAGTTGTAGGGGATTACTCTCATGAGAAGCAAAGAGTATTTTTTTCCAATTTGCATTGTGAGAGGAGAACAAATGAGAGTTTCAGGAGAAAAAAGAGATTCTGAACACCACAAAATGGAAACGCTCTTGGGAAAAACTGGACATAGACATGGAACAGCATTTCCAGTGAGTGATCACTCCATTCATTGACCTAGGCATAATGAAACGTCTTCTAACTGGCTGGGCCACTGGCAGTCTTACAAAAAAGGCTAACGTGGTCTGGAAATGACATTAAATTGGTTTCAATGTTCCTTCTAGAGATGAATTACCAAGTGAATGCCATAGAAAAATGAGATCATTGGAAAATATAAAATTTGGAAAGGAACTGAGTTCAGAATTTTTTTTTTTATGTGGTCCAGTAATTTTAAAGAAGGTTCTAAGTCCAGAATTTCATCAACACTTTTTACTTTTATTCATTGCAATTTCATCTGCAGCAACAAGCATTTTCAAGACTTCATGAATATTGCACATACTTTGTCTGGAAAGTTTCATAGAAAAGTATGGAGAATTATATGGAAAACATTCTATAACCAGTAATGTACACAACTTATGCCATTTGACAGAAGAAGTGCAACTTTTGGTGCTCTACCTACAATAAGCACCTATCCTTTTGAAAATTATTGGGCAAAATAAAGAACCTGATAAGATCTGGCAATCGAACGTTAGAACAAGTAGCTTCCCGCGTAATGGAACTTCAAAATAATGTATCATGCAAAAGTGTTAAAGGATTTGGTAATCCTATTTTGAGAAAAACCTAATGACGAGAAAAAAATTGCTGTCCGAGTGAATTTACTCAGTTTTTTATACTATTATCATAAGTAATGATCATAAGTAATGAACTTATAATAAGCACAAAGTTTGAAAATAAATGGTTCCTCACCATAAAATGAGGTAATTGAAGTGAAAAATGGGACTTGGCATGATAACAAAGTTCATTTGTTTGGAAGAAGAGTGTGAAACATTTGAAGGATCTCTTTCAGGCACCAATTCTTTCTTCATACTTAAACATATATGTTCATCAGAATATGAATATGAAGAACCAAAATGGTATGCTTTAACTGAAATTAAATGTAAGTTGGTTCCTGTGAAAGAAGACCTACAAATTATTTTTATTCCACTTATACATACCTATGATGTTTTCGTGAAATAAAAGTTTTTCATTAAATTTCTATTTTATTAAACATTCAAATATAATTATGTATTCAATGAATTATCTTATATATTAACATAATATATAGTCTCTCACTCTAATCACCAACCTGTTCAATGTTCATATTACTCTTCGTATTCTTTACCATTATTGTTCTCATCTTCCTCAGGGCCTTTACTGAGCACTCTTTTTTGGAGAGTTCTACTAAGGCTGTTCCTCAAAATTCTTTTGATAAAATCGTTGTTGTCCGTAAATGTATGACGGCTGTCACTCAAATTGATTAGTTTGAATATAACTTCCAACCAGCATTCATTTTTCATAAATGCATATTTTGCTGATGCATTTTTTTTCTTTGTTGTTCCGGTCCAGCTGCATGTTGTGAGAAACAGCCGGTCAAAAAATTTATCAATGATCTGGTAACCAACTTTGATACCTTTCTTATCCCCAAGTGTTCCTCCAATTTTTGAAAAATAATTGATAAAATCATTTTTAACAGCAGGGTTTTGCAGCATCTGCTCGGTGCAGATCATGTCTTCTTCATTAGTTATTGGTAATCTTTTTAATAAATTTGAAAGTAAATCATTGCTGGGGCTTATATTAGATTTATTGTTATCAGGATCAGTATAAGATCTTTCATTATGGAGCAAAATTTCAACAAGTTTCTCTAATTTTACTTCTATTGCACATAGCTTCTTTTTCATATCCATTTCAAAACTTATCTGTCTTTGCTCTAACTTAATAGACAGTTGATCTATTTTATCCATTATTTCGTTGAGTTCAGACTTCTGGATAGTTGTTATCTCTAACACGGTACCTTAAAATGAAATAAAAATATATTAGCGACGCTTATTAATATACATAGTTTCTAAGAAATGCAGAGTCCTCCCAGAATATATTTCAATCGATATACATAGAATATACATATTTAATGAAAATGTATGTAGGACAATTTAAATACCACTCTACCTTCATTTTCCTGTAAAGAGGGTGGAATTTCCTCTGGCTGATTCAATGATTTCTCCTTCAGTATGAAGTTTTGTTTTATTTCAATTTTTGGTTTTTCTTTTTGAGATTCCATAACCAAATCATTGAAATCTTCTTCGTTGAATGTGTAAACCAGGATGCATCCTTTCATATTTTTTAATTTCTCGATAGATTTCTTCGTCCTCTGTATCAACGAACTGACTCAATGCCTGCTCTGCCTTCAAGGCTTCTTGAAATGTTTTCAATCCGCTCTTCTTCAAAACGCATAGTTGTTTCGACCATGAATCTTCATTTGGAATGATTTTTGGGTTTTTTCTCATGTTCATCCCATTCCGACCAGGTGGCCAGAATAAAATGTTGTTTTTTTCCCATGAATCTGGGACAAACATAACAAGTGTTGTCCATTCTCTTCCGTTTGAACTACTTTAAAACATTTTATCTATTATTGATATTCGACTGAAGGATACAATAATATACAACAATATTTGATTTCCACTTTACCGCCAATTCACGATTTCACGTAAAAGACATATGACAGTTGGTTGACGTTGAAAGTTGAAACGAACGGGAACCATAGAAATATATACATAACATATATGTATATTATATATTATATTATTATATTTCTATGACGGGAACCCGAGAACTACGTCAAATTAGCAGCAATAGAGCTGTTGCAGAAATATTGTAATACAATGAATACAAAATGCTAGATAAATGCTATATTGCTTCAGAATGACTATTTATCAATGCTTCTTTAAATATGGTCGCCACTTGCGCGAATATCCAACAGAAATGACAACTGCAACGTTGCCATACGAACTCTTGAATTAATAATTTTTAATAGGAAATGTGTAATGTAATTATGTAATACCCTGCTATGTTTCAGTAGGTAAATGCAATAGTTAGGAAAAGGGGCAAACTGAATCTAAACATTGATGAAGAGGCGATATATTTATCAGAGGATGTTAATTTGGAGACATTTATAAATACTTGAAAAAATATGAGATATAGATATTGCTAATTCCAATATACCTAGGTAGGTACCTATATAGGTATATACGGGTGGGCAGGTGAACGCATTTTGATATTTTAGTATCACAAATTTTAGACTATAGATAGCAGAAATTATTTTCGGTCTCTTGGGAGAAACCAATGGTACTATAAATTTTTCCATGGGCTCCCGCAGAATTTTTCTCAGGGGAGGCGAAGTAAACATTTTTGAAAAACAAAGCATACCTATCTTTCTAATGCTCTACTGTTAGTTCATATTTCTTAAAATACTGTAACTGTTAAAATAACGTCATTCAATTCAAATTCTGCTACAGAAATTTCATTATGCTCATCGCATGCATTATGTTCAGCAGAAAAAAACCATACATGTATACAAAAACGATATAGCTCATCACACGACAATACAAGGTTTGTTGGTAATTTTCTGGATAATTCCGGCATGAATTGGATTGGCAATGCGGCGAGTGTGAAGCGTCTATACTATACTGCGTCCACTCTGCGTTCTCCAGATTTATCGTCAATCTAACAGCATTTAATTAATTTGTTGAATGATTCCAGATTATATAAATCTGTGATATATAGCCCCATAAGAAAGTCCATAGGAAATAAATTCAGTAAATACAGTTGTCAATTACATTATCCAGCAATTAAATCACCATCAACAAGCCTCGTATCTTGTATTTGTGTGGTAATGCGCTATCTTGATGAAAATATATGTATATGATTTCTTTCCTCTAAAAGTATTTCAACGAGAAAAATGTTGTTAAATAGTTATTTTTAGCAGTTTTAGTATTTGATTAATTTTAAAAAAATACCAGCTCTATTATATTTCTGAAATAGGGAAACATCGACATTTTAATACTGTTATAAAATATAGGTGTTCCTATTGAAAATATATATCTTTAGTTCACATCTATTTTTATCTGATTTTAACCTTCCCAAAATATAAATACGCCACTGGATTCTAAACAACAAAACATGCCTTCATAATATTTTTCAGAACGATAGGAAAAAACGGATAGTACCTACTAATGATTTTCTATAAAATCAGAAAATATGCCAAAAACAATGAAATTGCATAAAATATAACTCAATCACAGGTAAACCAATATCAAATTCCTTATTTTAACGGTTGATGGATCAACGTGGCAACATTGAAAACGTATCAATTGAAAAAAAATATTTAGCATATTCAGGCCTATGCACCAACACGAATCACATGTAAATCAAATTTCACCTTGTTTGTGATACGGATCATTTGAATCTGCCAAAATAAATCTAGTTTTACTTAGTTTCGAAGTTTTGTTTTTCGCTCAAATTGACAATTTTTTTTTAATCGTACGAATTTTGCAAGCCCCTTATTTTGTTCGAGGCAGATGGATAGATTTCACGATAAATCTCTGTTGGCACAAACAAATTTGGTATAGTCGCGAGAAAAACAACTAATCTTTAAACATAATTTCTGAATACTTCCATGTTAGAAATGAATATAGGTATCACAGATGATCCAAAGATGATAGGAAATTTGACATTGACATTGATTGCACGAAACTATCAGCTGAAAGTTTACCTAACCTATAATAAATGTTTGACAGTTTCTATGCAAAACAAACACAGCCACCAACTTGGTTGGTAGAACTGGAAAGCTATGATGCTGCGAAATAGCATTTTTGTTCATTGAAAAGAAGGAAAACAGCTCTGTGTGAATGCATTTTTTATACACTTTATTGCTATGAGAGTAACATTTTTTCATTGATAACAGCAATGCATTATAGCTGTTATAACATTGCCACAGAAAGAAAAAAGCGCTCCAAATCTTCTGTCGCACATTGCGGCAGCTATTGGCAGGCATTATATGGACTTCTGTGAATGCTAAATAGCATTTATTATTGCTGCCGCAACGTTGTCGCAGAAGTTTTACAGCAGATTGTGTTACTTGGGGAGGAATCACAAGCAGCCAGTAGAAAGAAGCTTTGAATGTGCAGTGCTGGAATGTATAGTTATTTCTCCATCAATGGTAATAATGACAATATAGAGACCCCGAGTGGCAATTGGACGAATTTATTGATAAAATGGAAAAACTACTAATGATTATGAGGTGTAAGTAAATGGCATATATGCAATTTTTGGCTGATATGGCTCCCAAATATTACCGCGAAATTTGAAAAAGTTCCTATGAACAGTTTTCGAGAAATCCGAATTTTCATTCAAAAATGCCCCCCTTCTGGCCCCCTTGAGGTGTAGGGAAATGACATATGTGCAATTTTTGGCTGCTATGGGTCCGTAATATTACCACAAAATTTGAAGAAGTTCCTATGTACAGTTTGCAAGAAATTCCAATTTTCATTCAAAAATGCCCCCCTTTTGGCCCCCTCGAGGTGTAAGTAAATGGCATATATGCAATTATTGGCAGCTATAGCCCCTCAATTATACGACAAAAATTTGAAAAAGTTTCTATGTACAGGGTGGGCATATTTCGATGTTTTAGCACTACAACTTTTAAACCAGAGGAGATAGACAAAATCTGATACCCACTTCTCGATCTCTTTTTTGAGAAACTAACAAGAGAAGTATTCATTTTTGGCTACCTTCTTTTGTTTTCGAGTTATAAGCGAAAATTGGAAAAGTGGCGATATCGAAAAAAATTCATATCTCGGCTAATATGATGATAGAGCTCTGAAATTAAAACATTATACAGGCACTTTTTTACGTAGATTCCAGTGGCATGCTCGTCTTTTTTGCAACATTTCTAGTTACGAAGCTATGACCCAAAGTTATGTTTTTTCAAATGGAAACACTAAATTTTCGTGCCATTTTCTGAAAGCTTAATTTTTTCTGATTTCAAAAATATATAACATTGTATGGTTTGTATCAAATCAGTATTGAAAATGGTTAAAAACCTATTTTTATCCGAGTCTCAATATTTTCTATGGTTTCAACTGTTGACAAGCACAGAAAAAATGGAGCTTCCTATAATACCATAATCTCTTTTCAGAAGTCTTTTCATTTCTATGCTCCCTACTCAATTTCTCCAAGATCGAAGAGTAATAAACTGCTGTGAAACTTGATCCTCATTCTAAGTTATTACCTACTGACCTATTACTGTAATCACTATTAGGTATTGAAAAACATTTTTCCCTCGTTTCTTTTCTGATTAAATTGATAACTTTGATCATTTCTATTTCAAATCGCATATGAAATAACGCATATATGATCAAAGTTATCAATTTAATTAGAAAAGAAACGAGGGAAAAATGTTTTTCAATACCTAATAGTGATTACAGTAATAGGTCAGTAGGTAATAACCTAGAATGAGGATCAAGTTTCACAGCAGTTTATTACTCTTCGATCTTGGAGAAATTGAGTAGGGAGCATAGAAATGAAGAGACTTCTGAAAAGAGATTGTGGTAATTATAGGAAGCTCCATTTTTCTGTGCTCGTCAACAGTTGAAACCATGGAAAATATTGAGACTCAGATAAAAATAGGTTTTTAACCATTTTCAATACTGATATTGATACAAACCATACAATGTTATATATTTTTGAAATCAGAAAAAATTAAGCTTTCAGAAAATGACACGAAAATCTAGTGTTTCCATTTGAAAAACATAACTTTGGGTCATAGCTTCGTAATTAGAAATGTTGCAAAAAAGTCGAGCACGCCACTGGAATCTGCGTAAAAAACTGCCTATATAATGTTTTAATTTCAGAGCTCTATCATCAGTATTAGCCGAGATATGATTTTTTTTCGATATCGCCACTTTTCCAATTTTCGCTTATAACTCGAAAACAAAAGAAGGTAGCCAAAAATGAATACTACTCTTGTTAGTTTCACAAAAAGAGATCGAGAAGTGGGTATCAGATTTTGTCTATCTCCTCTGGTTTAAAAGTTGTAGTGCTAAAACATCGAAATATGCCCACCCTGTACAGTTTTCTAGAAATCCCAATTTTCATTCAAAAATGCCCCCTTCTGGCCCTCTTGAGGTGTAAGTAAATAACATATGTGCAATTTTTGGCTGCTATGGGTCCGTAATATCACCACAAAATTTGAAAAATTTTCCTATGTACAGTTTTCGAAAAAATCCCAATTTTCATTCAAAAATGACCTCCTCTTGGCTCCTTTGAGGTGTAAGTAAATGGCGCGTATATGCGGTGTTTGGCTGCCAGGACGCCTAAATATTGCCAGAAAATCGAAAAGGTTTCCATGTGCCGTTTTTAATTATATCATTCTCCATTGACATCATATTCTTATTCAGGCTTGATTGTTTGCATCGTTGTCTGTGCGACGGTACGGCTGCGGACGTTTGTATCAAGGTCAATTCTGCTATCTCATTCGGCTGTTTTCACACTAGTCGAACAGAGAAGGTACAAGGTGTGCTCTGTGGAGCTTCCATCGAAATGGCTGCCAACTTCCACTCAAAATCATGCTGTAGAACACATACAATAAGCAGCACACAATCACCTATTGGATGAATGCATCTTCAAGCGAAGAGTTAGTTCATCTCAATAGTTGACCATGTGCTGTTAACTGTATGTTTTCTGGCATGAGTGTGAGTGGAAGTCAACAGCCATTATAATGGAGGATTCACAGAGTTCATCTGTACTTTTTTCTGTTTTTTCCACATAATTGAGAATGTGAATATGCCAACTGAATTCTGATGTTGCCCTTGAATGTGGCTGGCTTCACTAGAATTAGGTATCTGCTCAGTATGTTCAGTGCATCCCAAATTCGCTGTCCCGAAGGGTATATCTGCCCGTTGGAGATATTGAATTTTTATTTGAAATCTATGAACTATTTTTCCATAAAAGTTCGAAGGATTTCAGTTTTTGATGAATCTTTAACTTTGGGAGTTACAAAGATTTGGAAATAATTACCTTCACGTTGAATAATTCACTTGTGGGAAACTTTTCTGGACTATCTTTTTTTCATAACTGAATATGAAATATTACATAACACCTGGTATTTTCAAATAATTTCATGAAAAAAAAAATCGCTTTTATGCTCGAGCTGATTTCAACCAAAAGAAGAATAACGACGATAAAAATTCTAACATCCTTTAGCAAAAGATGTTTTGACCTAAGCATTTACAGAAATCGATCGAGATTTTGTCTTTTCTGTTAAAAATTTTATTTCAATGATTAATGACATTGAGCAGAAACGGAGCTCTAATTCGAAGAAATGCTTCAGTTGTACCTTATTTTCATTTACCGTGTTATCGTTATAGTTTTACTCGTATTTTAAAAATGCTTACAGAAAATTGTCTGTACCGACCAGACAGGAGAACGTGGTAGCCAACAAATCGGACTTTGTGTACAGGTCCGGAAATTCACATCGCAAATATACGATATTCAATGCGTTAGATAAAGTATATTGCCGTCCAGTTGAACAGTCGTATATTCGAAAGATCTACGTGCTATGTTTCAGACAAGATGGATGCTCCAATAAACGAATAATATGGTTGTCTCAAAGCACGGTCAGCCTGGCGCATTGAGTCAATACATCAGGTTGCGCGTGATACTCGATTCGATTACTTCAAGTTGCGTACCACACTGGTTTATTCAGGCCACTCAAGCGATAAGACGAAGGCAACTGCATAATCCGCATAGGACCATTCATTGTGGTCTAAACGTAGCACGTTAATCTTTCGAAATACCACTGTTCAACTGTACGGCAAAATTCTCCCTCTATTGCATTGAATTTCGTATGTTTCCGATGTGATTTTTCAAACCTGTATATAGCAAATTTTATCAATACCGTAAATAATCACAGCAACAAAAAAAGAGCTCCAGAATGTCATTAATCCTAGGTATACGTGCAAATTTCATTCAGAACATGTTGAAGTGAAAACTAATATCGTTTTTATTCTTCTTGTTCATTTCTCGTTAAAATAATATGTTTATGTAAATTGAACTAATTCATCTTGAAGAACAGTCTGCCAGAAATCATAAAAATATAGATAACTCTGCAATTCCCAAAGTTTGACATAAATAAAAGAAAATGAGAGCAATTTAAAATTTTTCATGAAGAACCAGCCGATAAATTTCAAACTCAAATTTTATATATCCAATGGTGGCAAAAATACTTTAGGGGACAGCAATTTTGGGATAA
>CM024244.1:66979-160144 GCA_013421045.1 Propylea japonica
TTTTTTCTTGACAAACGATACTTTTCGAGAAAAAAAATTCAGATATCGAAAATGTTTTTCCATGATTTTCCTATGAAGAACGGGGTGTGCATCCAATTAAAAATCGGTTTTGAATTATTTGGATAATACTCTACTAGAGTACGAAAGAATTTTTCCTTGACAAACGATACTTTCCGAGAAAAATTCAGATATCGAAAATGTTTTTCCATGATTTTCCTATGAAGAACGGGCTGTGCATCCAATTAAAATCGTTTTTGAATTATTTGGATAATATTCTACGAGAGCACAAAAAGTTTTTCTTGACAAACGATACTTTCCGAGAAAAAAAATTCAGATATCGAAAATGTATTTCCATGATTTTCCTATGAAGAACGGGGTGTGCATCCAATTAAAAATCGGTTTTGAATTATTTGGATAATACTCTACTAGAGTACGAAAGAATTTTTTCTTGACAAACGATACTTTCCGAGAAAAGAATTCAGATATCGAAAATGTTTTTCCATGATTTTCCTATGAAGAACGGGGTGTGCATCCAATTTAAAATCGGTTTTGAATTATTTGGATAATACTCTACTAGAGTACGAAAGAATTTTTCTTGACAACGATACTTTTCCGAGAAAAAATTTCAGATATCGAAAATGTTTTTTCCATGATTTTCCTATGAAGAACGGGCTGTGCATCCAATTAAAAATCGGTTTTGAATATTTGGATAATACTCTACGAGAGCACAAAAAAGTTTTTTCTTGACAAACGATCTTTCCGAGAAAAAAATTCAGATATCGAAAATGTATTTCCATGATTTTCCTATGAAGAACGGGGTGTGCATCCAATTAAAAATCGGTTTTGAATTATTTGGATAATACTCTACTAGAGTACGAAAGAATTTTTTCTTGACAAACGATAGTTTCCGAGAAAAGAATTCAGATATCGAAAATGTTTTTCCATGATTTTTCCATGAAGAACGGGGTGTGCATCCAATTAAAATCGGTTTTGAATCATTTGGCTAATACTCTATAAGAGTGCGAAAGAATTTTTTCTTGACAAACGATACTTTCCGAGAAAAAATTCAGATATCGAAAATGTTTTTCCATGATTTTCCTATGAAGAACGGGGTGTGCTTCCAATTAAAAATCGGTTTTGAATTATTTGGATAATACTCTACGAGAGTACAAAGAATTTTTTCTTGACAAACGATACTTTCCGAGAAAAAAATTCAGATATCGAAAATGTTTTTCCATGATTTTCCTATGAAGAACGGGGTGTGCATCCAATTAAAAATCGGTTTTGAATTATTTGGATAATACTCTACGAGAGTACGAAAAAAGTTTTTCTTGACAAACGATACTTCCGAGAAAAAAAATTCAGATATCGAAAATGTATTTCCATGATTTCCCTATGAAGAACGGGGTGTGCATCCAATTAAAATCGGTTTTGAATTATTTGGATAATATTCTACGAGAGTACGAAAGAATTCTTTCTTGACAAACGATACTTTCCGAGAAAAAATTCAGATATCGAAATGTTTTTCCATGATTTTCCTATGAAGAACGGGGTGTGCATCCATTAAAATCGGTTTTGAATTATTTGGATAATACTCTAAGAGAGTACAAAAAGTTTTTTCTTGACAAACGATACTTTCCGAGAGAAAAAATTCAGATATCGAAAATGTATTTCCATGATTTTCCTATGAAGAACGGGGTGTGCATCCAATTAAAAATCGGTTTTGAATTATTTGGATAATATTCTACGAGAGTACGAAAGAATTCTTTCTTGACAAACGATACTTTCCGAGAAAAAAATTCAGATATCGAAAATGTTTTTCCATGATTTTCCTATGAAGAACGGGCTGTGCATCCAATTAATAATCGGTTTTGAATTATTTGGATAATACTCTACGAGAGTACAAAAAATTTTTTCTTGACAAACGATACTTTCCGAGAAAAAAATTCAGATATCGAAAATTATTTCCATATTTCCCTATGAGAACGGGGTGTGCATCCAATTAAAAAATCGGTTTTGAATTATTTGGATAATATTCTACGAGAGTACGAAAGAATTCTTCTTGACAAACGATACTTTCCGAGAAAAAATTCAGATATCGAAAATGTTTTTCCATGATTTTCCTATGAAGAACGGGCTGTGCATCCAATTAAAAATCGGTTTTGAATTTTTGGATATATTCTAAGAGAGTACGAAAGAATTTTTCTTGACAAACGATACTTTCCGAGAAAAAAATTCAGATATCGAAAATGTATTTCCATGATTTTCCTATGAAGAACGGGGTGTGCATCCAATTAAAAATCGGTTTTGAATTATTTGGATAATATTCTACGAGAGTACGAAAGAATTCTTTCTTGACAAACGATACTTTCCGAGAAAAAAATCAGATATCGAAAATGTTTTTCCATGATTTTCCTATGAAGAACGGGCTGTGCATCCAATTAAAATCGGTTTTGAAATTATTTGGATAATATTCTAAGAGAGTACGAAAGAATTTTTTCTTGACAAACGATACTTTCCGAGAAAAAAATTCAGATATCGAAAATGTTTTTCCATGATTTTCCTATGAAGAACGGGGTGTGCATCCAATTAAAAATCGGTTTTTCAATTATTTGGATAATACTCTACGAGAGTACAAAAGAGTTTTTTCTTGACAAACGATACTTTTCGAGAAAAAATTCAGATATCAAAATGTTTTTTCCATGATTTTCCTATGAAGAACGGGGGTGTCTCCAATTTAAATCGGTTTTGAATTATTTGGATAATACTCTACGAGAGTACAAAAATTTTTTTTCTTGACAAACGATACTTTCCGAGAAAAAAAATTCAGATATCGAAATGTTTTTCCATGATTTTCCTATGAAGAACGGGGTGTGCATCCAATTAAAAATCGGTTTGAATTATTTGGATAATACTCTACTAGAGTACGAAAGAATTTTTCCTTGACAAACGATACTTTCCGAGAAAAAATTCAGATATCGAAAATGTTTTTTCCATGATTTTCCTATGAAGAACAGGGTGTGCATCCAATTAAAAAGTCGGTTTTGAATTATTTGGATAATATTCTACGAGAGCACAAAAAGTTTTTTTTTGACAAACGATACTTTCCGAGAAAAAAATTCAGATATCGAAAATGTATTTCCATGATTTTCCTATGAAGAACGGGCTGTGCATCCAATTAATAATCGGTTTTGAATTATTTGATAATTTCTAGAGAGTACGAAAGAATTTTTTCTTGACAAACGATACTTTCCGAGAAAAAAATTCAGATATCGAAAATGTTTTCCATAATTTTCCTATGAAGAACGGGGTGTGCATCCAATTAAAAATCGGTTTTGAATTATTTGAATAATATTCTACGAGAGTACGAAAGAATTCTTTCTTGACAAACGATACTTTCCGAGAAAAAATTCAGATATCGAAAATGTATTTCCATGATTTTCCTATGAAGAACGGGCTGTGCATCCAATTAATAATCGGTTTTGAATTATTTGGATAATATTCTAAGAGAGTACGAAAGAATTTTTTCTTGACAAACGATACTTTCCGAGAAAAAATTCAGATATCGAAAATGTTTTTCCATGATTTTCCTATGAGAACGGGCTGTGCATCCAATTAATAATCGTTTTGAATTATTTGGATAATACTCTAAGAGAGTACAAAAAAGTTTTTTCTTGACAAACGATACTTTCCGAGAAAAAAAATTCAGATATCGAAAATGTATTTCCATGATTTTCCTATGAAGAACGGGGTGTGCATCCAATTAAAAATCGGTTTTGAATTATTTGGATAATATCTACGAGAGTACGAAAGAATTTTTTCTTGACAAACGATACTTTCCGAGAAAAAATTCAGATATCGAAAATGTTTTTCCATGATTTTCCTATGAAGAACGGGCTGTGCATCCAATTAATAATCGGTTTTGAATTATTTGGATAATACTCTAAGAGAGTACAAAAAAGTTTTTTCTTGACAAACGATACTTTCCGAGAAAAAAATTCAGATATCGAAAATGTTTTCCATAATTTCCCTATGAAGAACGGGGTGTGCATCCAATTAAAAAATCGGTTTTGAATTATTTGGATAATATTCTACGAGAGTACGAAAGAATTCTTTCTTGACAAACGATACTTTCCGAGAAAAAAATTCAGATATCGAAAATGTTTTTCCATGATTTTCCTATGAAGAACGGGCTGTGCATCCAATTAAAAATCGGTTTTGAATTATTTGGATAATATTCTAAGAGAGTACGAAAGAATTTTTTCTTGACAAACGATACTTTCCGAGAAAAAAATTCAGATATCGAAAATGTATTTCCATAATTTTCCTATGAAGAACGGGGTGTGCATCCAATTAAAATCGGTTTTGAATTATTTGGATAATATTCTACGAGAGTACGAAAGAATTCTTTCTTGACAAACGATACTTTCCGAGAAAAAATTCAGATATCGAAAATGTTTTTCCATGATTTTCCTATGAAGAACGGGCTGTGCATCCAATTAATAATCGGTTTTGAATTATTTGGATAATACTCTACGAGAGTACAAAAAAGTTTTTTCTTGACAAACGATACTTTCCGAGAAAAAAATTCAGATATCGAAAATGTTTTCCATGATTTTCCTATGAAGAACGGGGTGTGCATCCAATTAAAAATCGGTTTTGAATTATTTGGATAATACTCTACGAGAGTACGAAAGAATTTTTTTCTTGACAAACGATACTTTTCCGAGAAAAAAAATTCAGATATCGAAAATGTTTTTCCATGATTTTCCTATGAAGAACGGGGTGTGCGTCCAATTAAAAATCGGTTTTGAATTATTTGGATGATACTTTACGAGAGTACAAAAGAGTTTTTTCTTGACAAACGATACTTTTCGAGAAAAAAATTCAGATATCAAAAATGTTTTTCCATGATTTTCCTATGAAGAACGGGGTGTGCATCCAATTAAAAATCGGTTTTGAATTATTTGGATAATACTCTACGAGAGTACAAAAAAAGTTTTTCTTGACAAACGATACTTTCCGAGAAAAATATTCAGATATCGAAAATGTTTTTCCATGATTTTCCTATGAAGAACGGGGTGTGCTTCCATTTAAAATCGGTTTTGAATTATTTGGATAATACTCTACGAGAGAACAAAAGAGTTTTTTCTTGACAAACGTTACTTTCCGAGAAAAAAATTCAGATATCGAAAATGTTTTTCCATGATTTTCCTATGAAGAACGGGGTGTGCTTCCAATTAAAAATCGGTTTTCAATTATTTGGATAATACTCTACGAGAGTACAAAGAGTTTTTTCTTGACAAACGATACTTTTCGAGAAAAAATTCAGATATCAAAATGTTTTTCCATGATTTTCCTATGAAGAACAAGGTGTGCTTCCAATTAAAAATCGATTTCAATTATTTGGATAATACTCTACGAGAGTCTAAAGAGTTTTTCTTGACAAACGATACTTTCGAGAAAAAAATTCAGATATCAAAATGTTTTTCCATGATTTTCCTATGAAGAACGGGGTGTGCATCCAATTAAAATTGGTTTTGAATTATTCGGATAATACTTCACGAGAGTACAAAACAGTTTTTTTCTTGACAAACGATACTTTCCGAGAAAAAAAATTCAGATATCGAAAATTATTTCCATGATTTTCCTATGAAGAGCGGGGTGTGCATCCAATTAAAAATCGGTTTTGAATTATTTGGATAATACTCTACTAGAGTACGAAAGAATTTTTTCCTTGACAAACGATACTTTCCGAGAAAAAAATTCAGATATCGGAAATGTTTTTCCATGATTTTCCTATGAAGAACGGGCTGTGCATCCAATTAAAGTCGGTTTTGAATTATTTGGATAATATTCTACGAGAGCACAAAAGTTTTTTCTTGACAAACGATACTTTCCGAGAAAAAAATTCAGATATCGAAATGTATTTCCATGATTTTCCTATGAAGAACGGGGTGTGCATCCAATTAAAAATCGGTTTTGAATTATTTGGATAATACTCTACTAGAGTACGAAAGAATTTTTCCTTGACAACGATACTTTCCGAGAAAAAATTCAGATATCGAAAATGTTTTTCCATGATTTTCCTATGAAGAACGGGCTGTGCATCCAATTAAAAATCGGTTTTGAATTATTTGGATAATTTCTACGAGAGCACAAAAAAGTTTTTTCTTGACAAACGATACTTTCCGAGAAAAAAAATTCAGATATCGAAAATGTATTTCCATGATTTTCCTATGAAGAACGGGCTGTGCATCCAATTAAAAATCGGTTTTGAATTATTTGGATAATACTCTACTAGAGTACGAAAGAATTTTTCCTTGACAAACGATACTTTCCGAGAAAAAAATCAGATATCGAAAATGTTTTTCCATGATTTTCCATGAAGAACGGGGTGTGCATCCAATTAAAAATCGGTTTTGAATCATTTGGCTTATACTCTATAAGAGTGCGAAAGAATTTTTTCTTGACAAACGATACTTTCCGAGAAAAAAATTCAGATATCGAAAATGTTTTTCCATGATTTTCCTATGAAGAACGGGTGTGCTTCCAATTAAAAATCGGTTTTCAATTATTTGGATAATACTCTACGAGAGTACAAAGAGTTTTTCTTTGACAAACGATACTTTTCGAGAAAAAAATTCAGATATCAAAAATGTTTTCCATGATTTTCCTATGAAGAACGGGGTGTGCATCCAATTTAAAATCGGTTTTGAATTATTTGGATAATACTCTACGAGAGTACAAAAAAGTTTTTTCTTGACAAACGATACTTTCCGAGAAAAAAATTCAGATATCGAAAATGTATTTCCATGATTTTCCTCCTATGAAGAACGGGGTGTGCATCCAATTAAAAATCGGTTTTGAATTATTGGATAATACTCTACTAGAGTACGAAAGAATTTTTTCCTTGACAAACGATACTTTCCGAGAAAAAAATTCAGATATCGGAAATGTTTTTCCATGATTTTCCTATGAAGAACAGGCTGTGCATCCAATTAAAAGTCGGTTTTGAATTATTTGGATAATATTCTACGAGAGCACAAAAAAGTTTTTTTTTGACAAACGATACTTTCCGAGAAAAAAAATTCAGATATCGAAAATGTATTTCCATGATTTTCCTATGAAGAACGGGCTGTGCATCCAATTAATAATCGGTTTTGAATTATTTGGATAATATTCTAAGAGAGTACGAAAGAATTCTTTCTTGACAAACGATACTTTCCGAGAGAAAAAAATTCAGATATCGAAAATGTATTTCCATAATTTTCCTATGAAGAACGGGGTGTGATCCAATTAAAAATCGGTTTTGAATTATTTGAATAATATCTACGAGAGTACGAAAGAATTCTTTCTTGACAAACGATACTTTCCGAGAAAACAAAAGAGTTTTTCTTGACAAACGTTACTTTCCGAGAAAAAATTCAGATATCGAAAATGTTTTTCCATGATTTTCCTATGAAGAACGGGGTGTGCTTCCAATTAAAAATCGGTTTTCAATTATTTGGATAATACTCTACGAGAGTACAAAAAGTTTTTTTCTTGACAAACGATACTTTTCGAGAAAAAAATTCAGATATCAAAAATGTTTTTCCATGATTTTCATGAAGAACAAGGTGTGCTTCCATTAAAAATCGATTTTCAATTATTTGGATAATACTCTACGAGAGTATAATAGAGTTTTTTCTTGACAAACGATACTTTCGAGAAAAATTCAGATATCAAATGTTTTTCCATGATTTTCCTATGAAGAACGGGGTGTGCATCCAATTAAAAATTGGTTTTGAATTATTCGGATAATACTTCACGAGAGTACAAAACAGTTTTTTCTTGACAAACGATACTTTCCGAGAAAAAAAATTCAGATATCGAAAATGTATTTCCATGATTTTCCTATGAAGAGCGGGGTGTGCATCCAATTAAAAATCGGTTTTGAATTATTTGGATAATACTCTACTAGAGTACGAAAGAATTTTTCCTTGACAAACGATACTTTCCGAGAAAAAAAATTCAGATATCGGAAATGTTTTTCCATGATTTTCCTATGAAGAACAGGCTGTGCATCCAATTAAAAATCGGTTTTGAATTATTTGGATAATATTCTACGAGAGCACAAAAAAGTTTTTTCTTGACAAACGATACTTTCCGAGAAAAAAAATTCAGATATCGAAAATGTATTTCCATGATTTTCCTATGAAGAACGGGGTGTGCATCCAATTAAAATCGGTTTTGAATTATTTGGATAATACTCTACTAGAGTACGAAAGAATTTTTCTTGACAAACGATACTTTCCGAGAAAAAATTCAGATATCGAAAATGTTTTTCCATGATTTTCCTATGAAGAACGGGCTGTGCATCCAATTAAAAATCGGTTTTGAATTATTTGGATAATATTCATACGAGAGCACAAAAAAGTTTTTTCTTGACAAACGATACTTTCCGAGAAAAAAAATTCAGATATCGAAAATGTTTTCCATGATTTTCCTATGAAGAACGGGGTGTGCATCCAATTAAAAATCGGTTTTGAATATTTGGATAATACTCTACTCTAGAGTACGAAAGAATTTTTCTTGACAAACGATACTTTCCGAGAAAAAAATTCAGATATCGAAAATGTTTTCCATGATTTTCCATGAAGAACGGGGTGTGCATCCAATTAAAAATCGGTTTTGAATCATTTGGCTATACTCTATAAGAGTGCGAAAGAATTTTTTCTTGACAAACGATACTTTCCGAGAAAAAATTCAGATATCGAAATGTTTTTCCATGATTTTCCTATGAAGAACGGGGTGTGCTTCCAATTAAAAATCGGTTTTCAATTATTTGGATAATACTCTACGAGAGTACAAAAGAGTTTTTTTCTTGACAAACGATACTTTTCGAGAAAAAATTCAGATATCAAAAATGTTTTCCATGATTTTCCTATGAAGAACGGGGTGTGCATCCAATTAAAATCGGTTTTGAATTATTTGGATAATACTCTACGAGAGTACAAAAGTTTTTTCTTGACAAACGATACTTTCCGAGAAAAAAATTCAGATATCGAAAATGTATTTCCATGATTTTCCTATGAAGAACGGGGTGTGCATCCATTAAAAATCGGTTTTGAATTATTTGGATAATACTCTACTAGAGTACGAAAGAATTTTTTCCTTGACAAACGATACTTTCCGAGAAAAAAAATTCAGATATCGGAAATGTTTTTCCATGATTTTCCTATGAAGAACAGGCTGTGCATCCAATTAAAAGTCGGTTTTGAATTATTTGGATAATATTCTACGAGAGCACAAAAAGTTTTTTTTTTACAAACGATACTTTCCGAGAAAAAAAATTCAGATATCGAAAATGTATTTCCATGATTTTCCTATGAAGAACGGGGTGTGCATCCAATTAAAATCGGTTTGAATTATTTGGATAATATTCTAAGAGAGTACGAAAGAATTCTTTCTTGACAAACGATACTTTCCGAGAAAAAAATTCAGATATCGAAAATGTATTTCCATAATTTTCCTATGAAGAACGGGGTGTGCATCCAATTAAAAATCGGTTTTGAATTATTTGAATAATATTCTACGAGAGTACGAAAGAATTCTTTCTTGACAAACGATACTTTCCGAGAAAAAAATTCAGATATCGAAAATGTTTTCCATGATTTTCCTATGAAGAACGGGCTGTGCATCCAATTAATAATCGGTTTTGAATTATTTGGATAATATTCTAAGAGAGTACGAAAGAATTCTTTCTTGACAAACGATACTTTCCGAGAAAAAATTCAGATATCGAAAATGTTTTTCCATGATTTTCCTATGAAGAACGGGCTGTGCATCCAATTAAAATCGGTTTTGAATTATTTGGATAATACTCTACGAGAGTACAAAAAAGTTTTTTCTTGACAAACGATACTTTCCGAGAAAAAAAAATTCAGATATCGAAAATGTATTTCCATGATTTTCCTATGAAGAACGGGGTGTGCATCCAATTAAAAATCGGTTTTGAATTATTTGGATAATACTCTACGAGAGTACGAAAGAATTTTTTCTTGACAAACGATACTTTCCGAGAAAAGAATTCAGATATCGAAAATGTTTTCCCATGATTTTCCTATGAAGAACGGGGTGTGCGTCCAATTAAAAATCGGTTTTGAATTATTTGGATGATACTTTACGAGAGTACAAAAGAGTTTTTTCTTGACAAACGATACTTTTCGAGAAAAAATTCAGATATCAAAAATGTTTTTCCATGATTTTCCTATGAAGAACGGGGTGTGCATCCAATAAAAATCGGTTTTGAATTATTTGGATAATACTCTACGAGAGTACAAAACGTTTTTCTTGACAAACGATACTTTCCGAGAAAAAAATTCAGATATCGAAAATGTTTTTCCATGATTCTCCTTTTTTTTTTTTTTTAACGAAAAGTATCATTTTGGAGCAGAAATTCGTTTCCATTTCGTCTTCTCAAGAATTCAGCTACTCCAATTTGGATCGATGTACAACACACCGAAAAAAAAACAACATAAGTAATTTTGTCATGTGAGTTTTGTTTCTTAATAAGTCTAATTAGTATTGCAACACGTTCATAATAATTGTTTATACAGCCTACGATCACTATGTAACTCCTGGCTGACAATATTATGTAGAATGTACATATAAAAGGAATTTACATCAATCCGGCAACACTGTACTTTTACTTCCCTATAGTTCGTACGCGACAGTCCCCGTCATAAAGTGTGGATGAGAATGTGTGGGTAACTTCACGCTAATGGATTTTGGATACCTTGAACGATTACCATACAAAATTATAGTAATGAAAGACCGAGTATGATCATTGGTCAGGACAATATAGATTTGATCCTACCTAGAAAAATTCATCCCGGACCGGAGAAATGCCATTGCTTCAAAATGTAAACTGGGATGGACAGTTCATGGTCCAATGGAAAGTTTCCACATAGAAATAACTTAATATCATACATACCGCTGAAGCAACAACATAGACAAGACTAGCTCTATTGCACAGCTTGAAATATCTCGATTGAAGTGTGAATTGAACAAATCGATTCATCGGCAGAAGCTACTAGACGAAGAGAATGATCAGATACACACAGAGATGATCAACCTCCGGAAAAAACTAACAGTATTGGAACAAAAGAATAGTCGTATTGTGGAGCTCAAGAACCAGCTCAAGAGTAAGAAAGTTGATCTCACATTAGCTACCAAGAAGTGAGTATGTTAAAGAGAAGAAGGCTAGTAGTAAGGAAATGATAAAATCCCTGAAGGAACAACTGACTTTAGCTGAGAAGAAGAATCAACAAATTGTGGGAGACTACCAGGTGGTCGTGAAAAAACTCAAGGACTACTCAAGTCTCCAACATATGAAGGAATATGAACTGAATCATTATATATCTTTAGTAGGAGAAATCAGCTTGAGGCAATTAAACAACGGTCTGGAAAATGTGAGGCTTCAAATATCCACTTCTATGAAGATTTGAGGAACTCTGACCATTCACGTGAAATGTTACAACACAGAAAGAATAGTTTTAACCCGTTTTCGTCAATTTCATTATATCTACGCTTTCAACTAATTTCTATATATTATATTTTTATACAAAATTCGAACATGGATATTTTCATAAACTCTTAAATATCTTAAAACGGATTACGAAGTAACGGAGAGATCCACATGATCCTCCATTTCAAAATAAATACTTAGTAACTTTGATGAGATGGATGCAGGAGAATATTTTATTGCTCTCCAGAATAAAAACGCACAAGTGCCAGTCTGTTTCAAATCGCATATGAAATAACGCATATAGATATGATTAAAGTTATCAATTGTATTAGAAAAGTATCGAAGGAAAAATATTTTCAATATGTAATAGTGATAACAATAATAGGTCAGTAGGTTATAACTTTAAATGAGGATCAATTTTCAGAGCAGTCCATTATTCTTCGATCTTGGAGACTTTGAGTAAAGAGCATAGAAATGAAAAGACTAGTGGAAAAGAGATTGTGGTAATTATACGATGCTTAATTTTTCTGTGTTCATCAACAGTTAAAATCATGGAAATATTGAAACTCAGATGAAATAGGTTTTTGAACATTTTCTATACTCATATTGATACAAACCATACAATGTTATACAGGGTGGCCGGACGATTGACGTCCAAAAGAAAAAACAGGTCCCTCGCCACATGGGGTATTCGAATCACCCCCATGTATGTTATGCGATTTTTCACGGTTTCCGAGTTATGAATTTTTTTATGAACTTTTGAGAATTTTCAACTTGACCATATTGAAAAAGATATTAAAAAAAGTACAAGAGTTTTCTGATATATTTTTTATTTTATTTTTTCTATCATAACTTGATCAGAAAAATCTTAAAATGGCAAAAATAATTTTTGAGTAAACGTCCAGTTCTTTGTTTTTTTTCACCTCGCTGACTTTGAAAGCTAATTCTAGCAAAAGTAGACTGTTGAGTACAATTTTTTATTAATGATTCTGAAAGCTGAGTGTTGAGCGCAGTTTTCAAGCCTACTGAGAAACCATGAAGTAGCCTGTTTACATTTTTGATTTAAATTTGAAAATTTAGATCGTGATCCAAAATACGTAACTTTTTCACTTGAGACCAACATTTCTATAGTTTTTATCAAATTTTGCGATGCTGGGTATTTTATGTATAAAAGTACATTTCATGGCGATTTATTTACAAAAAAAAAATATCAGAAAACTCTTGTACTTTTTTTTAATATCTTTTTTAATATGGTCAAGTTGAAAATTTTCAAAAGTTCATAAAAAATTCCTAACTCGGAAACCGTGAAAATCGCATAACATACATGGAGGTGATTCGAATACCCCATGTGGCGAGGGACTTGTTTTTATCTTTTGGACGTCAATCGTCCGGCACCCTGTATATTTTTTGAATCAGAAATTAAGCATTCAGGAAATGACACAAAAATCTAGTATTTCCATTTAAAAAAACATAACTTTGGTCATAGCTTCATAAGTAGAAATGGTGCAAAAAAGACGAGCACGCCACTGGATTCTTCGTAAAAAGTGCCTGTATAATGTATTAATTTCAGAGCTCTATCATCAGTATTAGCGGAAATATGAATTTTTTTCGATATCGACACTTTTCCATTTTCGCTTATGAGTCGAAAACAAAAGAAGGAAGCCAAAAATGAATACTACTCTTGTTAGTTTCTCAGAAAAAGAGATCGAGAAGTGGGTATCAGATTTTGTCTATCTCCACTGGTTTAAAAGTTGTAATACTAAAACATCGAAATATGCTCACCCTGTACAGAGTACCCAGAATTGGTGATCCCTGAAGTACAACTTTTTAACCCAAAGAGATAGAGATATATGAATGACACATTGCGGTGGTCTTCTTTCGCGAAACTAATTTTGCCGTCAACCGTATTGCTCTATCGTTTTTTGTTTTCGAGTTAAAAGCCAAAATTGACCTTTTGTCAATTTCAGCTTTGGTCATTATCTCCATTCTTCTTTGTGTTATAAACTTGAGAGAAAAACATTATACAAACACTTTTTTGATAGAAAACTGGTGGCTCAACCAAATTTCTGCTGAGGGGTTTCTTTCCTACTTTATTACATGGAATTTCCGAAAAAGCAGCTGATCCCAAGTCGATGCTCATTTTTTATTTTCCAACTGTTGAAATCAAGAAGAAAATTTTCGAATTGAAACTATTTGGTTACAACCTAGAGAAGTAGAATTCACTTTCGTATAATTACGAATGAATAGGAAACTTTCAACATTTATAAATGGAAAGACTGAGATTTGGTCCTCTTGATGTGAAAAATAAAAAAGAAACAGAATATATTTTTATGTAGTAAATTGCATAAGTTCATGATATTTTGTAAAGCTGTATCACAAATCAATTATTAAGAATGTATTTATAAGAGCTCGTTTAACTCCACAATGTATTGAAGGTCAAATATGAAACATCAGAAGAGAAGAGACCGAATAAATTCGTTGGATACATATCTGACATACAAAAGTATAATAAAAATAAATTGAAAGCTATTCGAAGTAGGAAGAATGAAGGAGGAATAAATATCACATGCCGATTTTAGAGATATTTCGAATATTTTCATCATCTGATATTAACTTTTCGGTAAGAATGCGCTTTTTATCTTCAGTAAACATCTAAAAAGTCTCGTTTCTTCTTAGAGAGCTTTTCGCATCGAAATGACTTATTTTCCAATATAATGTAAATGAATGACGCCTAACAGGTTCTAAAATCTCTACCTATTTACCTTTATATCTCAGCAAGTATTCAGTCACGGAAGAAAACCGAATGTAGACTGAACTCTTTCTCCAACGCCACTTGTTTTTATATCTACGATAAGGTATTTTAGTTCTCCGGGGATTCACTCAATGACGCCTAACAGGTTCTAAAATCTCTACCTATTTACCTTTATATCTCAGCAAGTATATCAGTCACTGAAGAAAACCGAATGTAGACTGAACTCTTCCTCCAACGTCACTTGTTTTATAGCTACGATAAGGTATTTTTAGTTCTCCGGGGATTCACTCAATGACGCCTAACAGATTCTAAAATCTCTACCTATTTACCTTTATATCTCAGCAAGTATTCAGTCACGGAAGAAACCAAATGTAAGACTGAACTCTTCCTCCACACAACGCCACTTGTTTTATAGCTACGATAAGGTATTTTTAGTTCTCCGACGATTCACTCAATGACGACTAACAGATTCTAAAATCTCTACCTATTTACCTTTATATCTCTGCAAGTATTCAGTCACTGAAGAAAACCGAATGTAGACTGAACTCTTCCCCCAACGCCACTGTTTTATAGCTACGATAAGGTATTTTTAGTTCTCCGGGGATTCAATCATATCGTTGTTTAGTTAAGTGAAATAAGGATGACGGCACATAGACTTCACTCCTCATGTTGAGTCATTCGATATCTTTCTGTTGAATAAAATTTCCTAAAAGTGATGCAATAAATCAATTTTCAAGTGGAAAACGGATAGGGTAGAATATTATATTTTTTGATCAATAACGATACTGATACTGATCTCTGATTTCGTGAAGATGTTGAGAACAGATAGGTATATTACTGATGGATCTTTGAAAAAATCAGATATTCCTAAATTCAAATCTCCAGCTTGTTCTAGAATAGTATATTACACAACGAGCGTATAATGATGGCTATTATTCACGAGGTGAAGTTTAGGCTACGAGCCGTAAACGAGTGGCCCAAATCACTGAGTGATTAACAGCCATTATATGCGAGTAGCATACTGTACTTTATTCACCACTACTGAATATATTTTAACATTTTGCGATCGTGACAAGACTTTTTTATTACAAGTGTGGAAGAAGTCAAGTTGACACATGAACATTTTTTGGAGAACTTATTTTGTTATAAAAATTGTTCTCATTGATGTAACAAAACTAGATTTGGCCCTCGATTGAGAAGGTGATCCCTATTTGTTAGTTGGATTACTTTAAAATACTGAAAAAATGTCAATTCATGACATCAATCTACGAAGAATCTGACAGCAGTGAATAATTGTGATTAATAAGTATAATTAAGGCCGTGCAAACAGACGGGTGGCTTACTCCATTGTCGTGGATAAAATATTTTTGCACACTTAGCCATATTTGCAAAACGATCCTTCAAATTCGAAATTTCAGATAAAAATTCCACAAAATGTAACTTTTAACCAATCAATCAGGTATTTTGACAGATCACCATCAAAACGGCTGAATTTCAGTGGATTTTTTTTTTCTCGTGTTAACTATTAACCAGAGCTGTGCCGAAGCCTGGTGCTTAGTGCTCGTGAAAGCACTAAAAGCACTTTTGTGCTCGTAAGTACTGTGCTCGCGAGCACTTGATTGAACCAGTTCTTAGGGTTTGGTGCTTCGCGAATTTTCGAGAGGCTTAGTGCTTAGTAATTCGAAAAAGTGCTCCCAAGCACTTTCAGGAATTACCAAGCACTAAGCCCTTCATAGACTTGTTGGAACATGGAAATGATAGACTTTCGCGTACTTCAAAAAGACAAAGAACTAAAAATTTTTTTTCGTTTCACTTCTATAGATAATATATTTGTTCATTTTTTTCTTGCATTACAAACACTGGCGTTAAAAAAAACAATCTCGCTGTATGTTATGGACTTTGTGGTTTTTACGTTCTCATTATTTTGACAAGAAAAACATTGTTATGATGTTTTATGGCGGAAATTTTTCAGGAAAGCTCTATGGAGCAATGCGACCTTTTTTTCAACATACGATTCAGGTATCTTTTATCATGATTTCAAGTATATCATTGGCGAATATTTCAGTTACAGTTTGTTGGCTGAATGAATGCCTATAGAGAAAACCATAAGAAACATTTCCATCTAATTTGTTGACAAGACGTCACTCTTTCTCTATAACTTTTTTTGGTATGTCGTCATGGTAACCTGTCTGTATATCCGGAATTTATCAAAAATAATTATTTCGTCGACCTAAAAGGTTTCAATTATGTCCAGTTCCGAACACGATAACATTAAAAAGAAAAAATCAAAATTCCAAACTAAGAGATATTTGGATGGGAAATATGAAGTTTGATTTTGAAAAGTGCTTAGTGCTTAGTGCTCGGTGCTCGTGTAAACGAATTACTTTCCAAAAGTGCTTCGTAATCGCGAGCATTCTTCAAAAAATAAGGGCTTAGTGCTCGAGATTCCGGAGCACTTTTCGATATGGCTTAGTGCTTGGTGCTCGAAGCACTTTTCTTCAGTGCTCGGCACAATTAACTATCGGTCTAATGAAAATTACAGGATGAAAAACAGAAAATAAAGAATTCATAATATATCAGAATAATGTTGTCTATATCATTGCAGTCTAAGTGGCTTAGATATTCTATAAACAAGAAACCTATGTATGTATTTCAGCACAAATTTCGACTCGTGTGAGAAAATCCATTCTAAAAAATTTATATGAAGAAAACTATCTTCAAGGGGATTATTATTTGAATATTCAAATTCGAATTTAGATGACTAATAATTTCGATCATTTCCTCAAAATTCTTCATCCTCCTATACTCTTTGCAGATCTGAAATATTTCATGAGAAGAATAAACACATTTCTGCATTATCCAATGCTGAACGCATCATATATTCGAAGTGTTTATTATTCTATGCTATTTTTAGTATCAGAAATCCCCTTGGTACAATGTCAGGTTGAAACGGTTCAAGTTTAATTCAGGTCAAGCAATAAGTACAATGATGAATCATAATCTATCATTTGTTCATGCAAATATATTTTATGACTAAGACTATTAAAGAAAGTTCTGGAAAGTGCAATTGAATAAATATCAAATATTGTAAGTACGTTTGTAGCGACAATGACAGCATTTTATTATTGTTTGATATATGACTCAGTGGGCTTGGGCTCATAATATAATAATTCGAGCTATTGACCTTGGTTTTATCACTACTTGCGGTGAATATTGTCGCGGAGACCTAGGTCAACATAATTTCAAATTATTGCATCATTTGTTGAGGAAGTGCTAGTGCACCGAGAATCTTTTGTGGATAAGGCTAGCTAAAAAAATGCTTATTTATTCGTAGGGAAATTGGGAAAAATGAAGAAAAACGATGCTGAGCATGAGTAAAAAAATTCATATCATGAAAGAAAAATATCGAAGATTTTTCGAACAGAATGGTTTATCCTACGAATTATGTGATAACTGGAAAAAATTGAAAAGTCCTGATAAGAAGTGAGGAGCTGCTACTCAAAATAGACACTGCTCTGGTAAATGTAATCGGAAATCAAGGAATTTGATTGAATTGAACTGTCATCGGCTAAAAAGTATTAGAAAATAGCTTTCATACTTTTCGATCAATTGTGACATTTCCTTATCAGACCAGAATATTTTTCTTGGGAAGAAGCTAGGGAATTATATTTTTTCTGATATTTTCACTGAATGTTGCCACAGTTTTGGCAGGCGAATAAAAAAAATTGCATTGAATTAAGGTTTCAAAATTATCTGACAAAAAAGTTTCACATATCTTCAACTCGAGAATCATTCAACAACTCAGTCAATATATTACAAACGCACATCTCTCCTAAATATTTCTAGTTTTCTGTTTGTTCCATTACCACAAGGTCGGGTTTCTATATTTTCTGATACAAGAATATTTTTCAATATCCAATACAAATCGTTGTATTGTCATTGATCGGCTAACTGTGACATTTTGGCCCGATAGGTTTTCGAGTCTTAGAAATAATGGAAAAATTAATTTTCAACTCATTATAACACAATCAAGATGAAAGTGCACTCATTTTTAATGGAATAAAATAAAACCATGGTTTTCCTTATATTGACACCTGAATTATCATTGACTTAAGTACTGAGTGATTTTCTTGGATATTTGAAACGGGTTGTTACATTACTCATATTACTTCTGAACACTTTTTGTTTGGTTGCCTATGACAATTGCACATCAAAATAGTAGAAATTGAGCAATAAATTAGGTCATTATTGATCGATTTCGTTCACGTTAAGTCCACCTTTCATTCTGAGATCGACGGAAAAAAATTAATGAGTTAGGCATCGAAATTTACAGTAATATGATAGTAACAAAATTTGCATTTTTAAAAACTTTTTAGGTTTTCACTCTCAGCCTCTGAAACAGAAGTAACTGAAAAATGTTATTAAGATGAAGTGCTCCTGCAAAAATCTTTGAACTAATTTGTCAGGAGCAAGTTGGTCCTGAGAAAATTGTTGCCTAACAGTTAAACTAAGGAAGGAAATAAATGAACAGTATAATGTTACGTTACGGTGTTTATATCAGACACCTTCTTCAGACAAACTTGTAAAATCGTCGGAATTGTTTTTTTATGCAGTCAAATAAAATAACACACAATTCCGAAGATTTTACAAGTTTGTCTGAAGAAGGTGTCTGATATAAACACCGAACGTAACATTATCTTTTTCATTTATTTCCTTCCTTAGTTTAACTGTTAGGCAACAATTTTTTCAGGACCAACTTGCTCATGACAAATTAGAGCAAAGATTTTCGAAGGAGCAATTCGTCTTAATTAATTTTTTCAATTATTTCTGTTTCAGAGACTGGGAGTGAAAACCTAAGAAGTTTTTTAGAAATGCAGAATCCTCCCAGATTATATTTCAATCGATAACAAAATTTTGCGTTGGATTTTGTTATACTAAGAATAGAAAAAAACGTAGCAAAAAACTTTGTCCCCTGTCATCCTCGATCAGTGGATAGATATCGATTTGTTTAGAAAAAGCTGTGAATACGGAAGGAAATATTTGTCAGTTTGTGGAGAGAATATACACATTTCAGTTCATCACTGTGAAAATCCGATATAATATGAAATTTGTTACGTTTGGCAACAAGGCTTATGACGAGCAATCGGGCGATCACGACGCGTCCAATCCTTTATTTCTATTGGCGAATATTCTGGTAATTCCCCGTATCATGATTTTTACTGTAGCTAGGAAATGAGA
Organism: Propylea japonica; assembly: GCA_013421045.1. Classification (NCBI taxonomy): domain Eukaryota; kingdom Metazoa; phylum Arthropoda; class Insecta; order Coleoptera; family Coccinellidae; genus Propylea; species Propylea japonica. The sequence goes on from CM024244.1 coordinate 86,482, forward strand.
AGGTATATAAGACGGTAAACCTGGGTACTGGATATCGAATCAGAGTCCAGACGCTTGAAAGTCAGTTTCGTAGAATTTTCTTACACGAGTTTATTACAGGTTACAATGTAAGTTATCGCGGAATTTTCAATTCAATTACATTTTACGGATATGTCAATTCATACAGGGATTATTCTTCTGAGATATTAATTATTTTTTTGCAACTTCCATTAAAAGTGACACTTTTAATGACAGCAAACAATGTCAAAAATGATTGTTTAAATGGAGGCGTGTTAAAAATATTTTTGACACGTTTCCACGTCAATTAACGTCACTTCCAACACTCATATCATTTTGAAGTCTATTGTCATTGCAAATTCGCCCTATTCATTATCAAAATAGGGCAGTTCTACGAAAACATTGTATGGTATTTGTTAAAAGTGATTTTATTTTGTTCGCGAAATTGTTCAATTCGCTCCGCTCATTTCACAAACTTTTTCACTCACAAAATAAAACACTCATATCATAAAAAGCTATTTTATTACATGTTTTCGAATTTTATTTAACAAGAGAAAGTGTTGAAGTGAAATGTTAATTAGAATTAGGTATATATTTAGGAGGTTATAGTCACATTATCGAAACAAGGTTTTGAGTGTAGACTATTGTTTGAAATTATTTCTTTTCCAGTTGAACATGGACGATAGGGAAATTTTCGCCAAAACAATATACGCTGAAGCCCGTGGTGAACCAGAAGAAGGATGGGATTCTGCAGCTTGGGTGATCAAAAACAGGGCCGATGCCAACCGCGATCACTGGGGTGGCAGCAGTATTGGTTCTGTCTGTCGTCAACCCTATCAGTTTGAGTGTTGGAATGGTCGTAATGACATCCACATTGACGATCCTGCAACTTACAATAGGATCAAGCAGAGAACTGACCGGTAAAATAACATTTATAAATGTATTAGAACTCGTCTATTCTTTTTCTTTCGTATAGAGCCGTCGTTTATCAGATGCGAATTATACACGTGAAATAATATTGCTGTACTTTGTGATCAAATCGATTTATTTCCAAAATGTTATTAATTATCTGTAAACAAATGCGAGGAACTTAGGGAAATGATTCCTCGATGAAAGTAGGCAGGGGTAATTCATATAAATTTTTTTCGAAATCGCTCGCCCTCACAAGATACCGCCTTTGGAAGGCGATGACGAGTTGATAGTTCAAATTTTTTTTAGGAGTGCTAAAAACACTGGGTCATTAATTAAACTAACATAATATAATTCATTAAGGAGATGCTACTCACACAATTTTTTTGATCCCATAACTTTATTATTAGGGTTGAAAATAACAACCCCTTATGATTTGCCTTCAAAAGTTGTTTTCGTGGGATAGATTTTCGAAAAATAAAATTCTTTTTTGGTTTCCCATTTAATTCCAGAGGAAAAAAGTCTCCTGCAAAATTTTGATACAGTCGATACTTTTCTCGGAAAAAATTAAAACTTACAACCAGTTATGATCACTGTTCATTCAATTTCATCGTATGAATGTTCCATATAATAAATATTCTAAGATATTGGTTATGCTCAAAATTGGTTTTGTCAATTATGCTTATTAATCGAAGAAAAGTTTATTTGTGAAATTGAAATATAACGGATATAATTTTTTTTCTGGAAATTAGTAGGTAATTAAAACTTCAGAAATAATTATAGAACAACTTCATCTCCTGCCATAGACTCACAATATCTTAGAGTATTCATTCTATGGATTGGAACACTTATACGATGGAGTGGAATGAACAGTAACCATAACTGTTTTCAAGTTTTTATTTTTTCCAAGAAAAGTAGGTAGCGACTGTATCGAATTCTGCTAGAGACATTTTTCTACAGAATTGATTGGGAAACCATAAGAGGATTTCATTTTTCGAAAATCATAAGGGGTTGTTATTTTCAACCCCTACTAATAAAATTATGAGATCTAAAAAATGTATGTGAGCAACATCTACTTCGTGCTTCAAATTATATATAGTTTTATGACTGAGTGTTCTTAAGAAGCCGTAAAAAAATTTAAAACTCGTCATCGCCTTGCAAGGCTGTAGCTTGGAAAAAAATTTATATGAACTACACCTGCTCATTTTCATCGAGGAATCTCCCAAAGTCCCTTGCATTTGTTTACGGACATCCTTTATTTCAAACAATTTTTATGATAGACAGATGTTCTAAACGGGTATTAAATCATTTGAAGTCCTCCATACTGGATGTCTTGGATAATACACAATCATTGAAATATTACAAATGAATAAGCTCACAGACATTCAGAAAAATTTTTCAATTATCATTGTATCATCTTATTTTTTCAGCATTTATGATGCACCCATGCACAATGATCCTACTGGAGGCTGTGATCACTACAATAATCCCAAAAGGAAGGATATCCTGATTGGACCAGGAATTGCGATCGAAAAATGGAAGTAGGAGATCATGTATTCTACAAAGAAAGAAATAAAATGTCCTGAATACATTAATGTGAGCTCCTACTAGGAAGTTCTTCAAACATGTAATAAAATATTAATCGAAAACATTTTTTCTTTCGATGTCAGAAATTACTGAAGACGGCATATTCAAATTCAGTTTATAACAACAATTCAACTTCACACCGGACATGCATTCGTATGATAAATGGCTGCAATTTTATTATCCTCATTTATTGTTATTATCGTAGCCATCCAAATTTTTATTCTAGATAATCATCTATTCTAATTGAATAAAGGAAAATGTATTCTCAAAAATTTTCTGTTCACCAACAGATCTATTAATTTTGGAGAATATTGATCCATTTATTTCATAGGATGATTTTTCAGTACTTCAGTTGAGCTCAGCAGTATCTACAGTTTCCTATATTATTAATTGTCCCTCATTGACCGTAAAAATCAAATTGAAGTTGAAAATGAAAAAAATTGAGAAAGCCCTGAGCAGGTGCTCTTGAGCGCTATTACCTCAAATTTTTATATGGGATTTGAGTATGATACCAAATATATAAATGCAAAATCTCTAAGAGTGATATGCTGAAATGATTCAGAAAATGAAATAAAAAAAAAACAAAAATTCTATGATTCTGATGATGCGATCCTCCTGAAATTTTGCATCAGTATTCAGTATATCACTTTCCATTCTCAAATAAATTTCACTAGAATCGAATATTCTGTTATGGAAATATAAAGATTTGTCTCTCAGTATTCCAACTGAATTTTCTACACTGAGAGAAATTTCTATTCACCACAATGAAAAATTGCATTACCTTAATAAAAATTCTGCTTTAAATAGGCCCCTATGCAGATACTTTGCTACTGCAATAAAAAGCGTTTTGCTAAAAAGATTTTATTAGCATTAAGAATAATTTTACTGGAATTCACATACCTAACACAATAAAAACATATTGTAGGTGCAATAAGAAGTTATATCTGCTACAGCAAAATATTTTTTTATGGTAATAAAAATATTTTATTATGCTTAAAAAATATTTAATAAGTAAGTCTCATAGTTTTTATGCACAATAAAATATTTTCTAACCACAAAAAAATATTCTCTATAATTATAAATTATTTTTATTGCCACAACAAAAACCATTTGTATGCATAATAAAATATTTTCTTACCACAAAAAAAATTTTCTTTGTATTGATAAATTATTTTTGTTGCTACAGCAATTTTTTTTTTTAAATATTATCCATTTTATTGTAGGAAATATGTTATGTTATTGTGAATAATAAAAATTCTATTGTTCGCTGTAATAAGTTTTCCCTTCAATAGTTTCGTTTTATTGCCAATAAAATATTTTCATTATAATAAAAAAATTTGAGACAGTTAGAAATATATAATTTCTTCATACTGGATAAAGGATTAACAAGAAAACTGCGATGTGAATAGTATATGTAGTATAATTTTCCATCATCAAATATAAAAACACATTCCAATATATGAACATCAACTATATATAGTACATATCAGGTACAAAATCAACAAAAAAACGAAAGTAATAATTCTTTGGCTTCACTTATATATATATAATACTAAAAAAATGTGTACTCAAACGAAATTAATAACTCTTTGGCTTCACTTACATAACACTAAAAAAACTATTTTGCATTATAATTAGTTTTCATTGCAAATTCAAAAAATTGTTAAAAATTTTTGTTTGTTTTTCTGAATTACAGATATAGTGTCCACAATTTCTAGCTTATGTAAAAAAGCAATACATCTTTCATTTGTCCAATCAACTTCCCAAGAAAATGAATGTTCATCAAATCTGATAATGTGTACTCTAGAACAAATGAAACAAATATTTTTATTTTTGTTAATTATTAAATTAATTATTTTTCCAAATATCGGTTTTGGTTCTTTGCAAATCAGGATAACGTCATTCAAATGAAAAACTTTTGAATTGACTGAGACTCTTGATGCTTCTTCAAGATCACCACTGAAAGATTCAACATCCTTATCCTGATCTACATTCTTGATTTCTTCCAAATCAGGAACAATTTCAAAAAAACTTTTCCCAGCATTTCCAATACTCGTGATTTTCACAGCGACATTGAAACCTTTGTGACAAGTGAATCTATAGGATAAATCAAGCTGATGTTTTATTGCCAAAGTATGAGTTATATTTTTTCTAGACATAACGACAGTTGCTGCTAATTTAAATTGCCGATGTTTTGACTCGTATCTTAGGGTAGATGCTTGTACAAGTGGTCCGATTTCATTCATAATATTCGGATAATGAGTTAGAAAATGGCATTTGGGTTTCAATGTTGACGAAAAATGATTCAAGTGTAATGTAAGAAACCTTTCGATTAATGCTGATAACTTTTGTGGCATATCTGGTGTAATGTATTTTGCTAAAATAATACTCAGTATTCTTCGCAGTAACGTATATAATTCCCAATGAGGATTATTTTGTGGTACTAAACTGCCAAAAATTAATCCAGCATTTAAAATAAAATGCTTCATTTCAGAGGCTGACATTTTTAGTAATTTTTTCTTTACTTGATCCAATGAAATTAGGGGTGGCTTGTTGTGATTTGGACTAAAATTGAAGTAAGCAATCTTTTGATTCAAAATATCTAACGAAAAAAATTTGTCAATGAAAATATATTGGTGTAATAGGCAACTCATTATTTGTACCCCCACACCTTCATATATGTCATGCGCAATGTCTGTGGAAAAATTGTCAACCACATTGAAACATTTTATATTATTGAGAGAAGTCCGATATTTTATACCTGTTAAAAATGGTGCATTCATAGAAACATCTTGAGTATAATTTTGTAGAGTTCTTAAAGATGCGATATCTTCTTTTACAGCCTTTTGAGTTTCTAAACGGTTCAACTTACAGAATCTACAAAAAGAGTTGGACACAAAACTTTGCTGAAACCCTAAAACTGTGTTTAAAGCCAAATTGTCACCTACAAAAAGAGCAACACAGAAATGGATCTCGTACTTTCTATTACCTAAATCTATTTGGATACCTGTATCAAATAAGTAATTCAATTCGTCAATTACTTTAGAAAAAATCACGCCCTCTCCAAATTCTTTAAAATCTGAAGAGTGGTACAGAAGTGCCAGAAATATGTTATCTATATGTGCACGGACCATAGGTGGTAAACATCCTATAGTACAATAAATTGCACCTATTTTGTGTATTCCGGCATGTGACCCAAGAGGGTTGCCACATTCAAAATCATCCTGATAAAGGATTAAAGGAAGTACTATAATGCTAGTATTCACAAAATGAGAAATTTTGTTTTTCCAAATATTAGTTTGAATAATGTTATGAATAAAATGTTCACGATTTAATTCTTGAATGTAGTCAATGATTTCATCTAAAACATTTGGCAAAGATAAAAAATTTTTAAGAACTTTCCTCAAACGTATAAACTCTAAAGTATAATTTTTTGGAGTTGGTGCTGAGTTTGATTTAGATTCCAACTTTTGACCTATCACAAACTGTTCGGGGGGAACATAATAACCTAACTCAGTTAAATATTTGAAACGCAAATGCTCTGTATCAAATGACTCAAATAAATTTTCAAATTCTTCGAAATAGTTTCGTAAGTTGAAATGTGCCTCTTCAGAAAGCATATTAGAAGCAACATAATTCAACACATGATCCTTGAACATCGTTATTGGACCAGTGAGCAAATTTTTGACAACGGACATAATTTTATCAATATCCTTTCTACAAAACGTTTTTTCATTATACAGGCTTGTTATAAAACGAACACTATTTTCTGTCAGCAGTTTTTTGAATTCCTGTAACAAATTTTCAGTACTATCTCTTGTTTCAACTTGAAGGTCCAATTTATTCTTATTTTCAATTTTTGAGGAAGAAGCTGTGCAAACTGAATTAGATGGGGATACTAAAGCAGCTACTGAACTATCATCATCAGGAATACTAATATGACTTTTGTAGTGCTTCCTAAACGCTTTTAAATTTGGAAAAGGTCTTCCACATTGACTTTCACCACAAATAAATTTACCAATTTCTTGGCACCTATGAAAAGTTTTCATGTGCATTATCAGAAAATTTACATTTGTGAAACATTTGGAGCAAAAGTTACACTTAGGCATAATGATTACCAATTTCTTGAAGTTGCAATGAATATACCTCACTTGTATAATGTTAAAGTTGATTAATCTAAATGATACTTGATATCACTGATAACAGCAGAACTAGATGGATTTTTTTTGACTGACCTTGTATCATAAACAAGTTCTTGTATAAAAATCCAAATGGCCTCACTTTCTACCGGATACTCCAAATCGAGTGCATGAAATAATTTGTAGAGCAGTTCCAAAGTTCTGATACTTGTATCAAGTTTGAAGGTGTGCTCATTAACTATAATGTAAAATGCATCTGGCTGTTCTAGTGGTCCAACTACAGAAGCTATAGGCTGCACAGGAAGTCCATATTCTTCATGCTTCCTCCTCCTATTGGCATTTCGTTCCAATAATTCGTCGAAGTTCTGAAACAATATTGCTCTTGAATATCACAATTGAAAGTTGAACAATAATTTTAACTAAGACACTTACTGAAACATGCATAAAAAAGCCTTCTTGCACTTCACACCTTGTTGGTCTCCAAATATCCCCCTTGTTTCTGGCTTTCTTGATCGTTGTTGTAGAAAACAGATACGGAAGGGTCAGAAGGACATGAAGACTATTATCTAAATATGAACAAAAAATAATTAGGCATCACTGAAATCCAGTCACAACATTAATCAATTGTCAAAATCCCATGTGAGAGTCCATCACCACAAAAACAATAAGTTGTCTGAACAAATGGTGAATTAAAAGTCTGAAATCTAACATAATTTTTCTTTTCCTAAAAGTTTAAAAAACTGAAACCCTTCTGAAAAAGCATCTTCAAATTCAATTTTGTCAATCAAATAATATTATTTGATATACTTTTCAAGGTTTTAGGAAAAGAAAAAAAATATTATGCTAGATTTCAGATTTTCAATTCACCATTTCTTCAGACAACTTATCATTGTTTTTTAAGTGATAGGTATGTTCTTATAGTTATGGCTCTAAAGATGGCTACTGAAGTAGCCTAAACATGTTAGCCAAGAATGAAAATTTTTCATGAAGTGAGTATTAAGACCCTTTCCCATTCTTGATAAGATAAAACGATAAAGCACAATTCAAAAGTATGAGAAATTGATACCTTGATACTGAGTTTGTCCCAAACTTATATTCCTTTCTTTAACTTCTTTTAAAATTGCAGCAGAAATTTTTGGCCAAGAAGTATAAATTGCATCTGCCTTTTCTGGGAATCGTTTATTAAAATCTGATTCTATCTGAAAATGTTAATATAATGTAGGTAATATGGATATAAAAGATACCTTCGTTGAATAAAATCAATACAATAATACTCACTAACTCTATTCCACTATTCAATTTTAAACATGGAAAATCATTAAAGATAGTCTCCAGGTTGCTATTTAAATACAGTCGTCTTCTTATTTTGCATGTCTTTTGCCACGAATCTAAGATTCTTGAGTATGGTTCAGTGGCAACTTTCAAATATTCCAAATGTTCATTCTCTTCTTCGTGCTTTTCTTCATTGTTGTCCTCGAAAGTTGGTTGAATATTGAGTTTCTTCAATGTGTTCGCTTGACGCAATGCTGTCTTCACATTAACGTACCTAGACCATAATTTACCCTTAGGTCCATATGATTTTTTGTCTTTTCCCCCAGGGCAATATGGCACATAGTATGTGCAGGCTTTCTCATTCATAAAGATTGTTTCTATTTCTTCTGATATACGCAAGAGAGTACTTGCCTTAATTCTAAAAATATATGATAATATAAATAAGATGGAAATTTGAGAGAATAATATACTCACTCTGTGCCATACAATGCTATGAGCTCATTAATTATCACTTTACATAATTTTTGTCTATAGTCATTAGTTAACTTTGATTTATTCGACAAAGCTATCTGGCCATCTGTATATTTTTTCAACACTAATTCAAGTCCCTGAAATCCGTTAAATTCATGCATATAAGAGAAACTATTACTATTTCAAGACAAGCACATCTATGCAAATGTAAATACTAACAAAAATATTATAGCAGCTAATACTCACTTGTGGAAATACACTATCTACACATTTAATTTTGCTTGAAGAACATTGCTCAGGTTCAGAATCAGAGTTTTGCAATGATCTTTTCAAAGGACTTGGTGGTTTAAAGAAAGTTAGATTTTCAATTGTATTCAGAGATTCGATCACCTTTAGTGTCTCTGCATCAGGCTCAAATAAAATACTATCTCCCTCTGAAGACACACTTACTGTACTTGCACTAGCCGTGTTTCTTGCACTTGATCCCTAAAAGTGTAAATCACAATGAATACATCTTTCGTCCACACATTGAGAACTTTTTTGGTACGTAAATTCTCGTAAAAGATTTTAATTTGTAAGAACTTACATCAATAAACTGTTTGTAATGGTGTTTGAACACCAACTTAGGTCCACACTTTGTGAATATTTTATTTATTGTTTCCTCGTCCAGTAAACTGAAGCACTCATCTGTGATGCCCTCGTCTGAGAAAAAAGTAGTTTGATAAAATATGAAGTTCGTTGAAAATGGGGTTAATTTTGAAGAATAAAATAAATTAAAAGCGTTTATACAAGTATAGGTACTTACCAATGAAAGATTGAATATAATCCTCCAGCCCCCATGCTACCAATTTATAGCATACACTAAAACGGACAAAATTTTCGGACACGATCGATGATTCGGGTATATTCGTGAATCGGCTACTCCGAGTTCTGTAGAAACTGCAACTGAGAGATCATCATCTGTTTACATTTTCGTCAGCGTCAGATGTCAACTTGACATTCGAAAACATTTCGGTTTTTACTCATTTTGAACGCTAATTAGAGCTTGAAATTATGGGATTCTCAATTAAAATTCAAGTAAGAGGAGATTATTGTACGCATTTGCGTTAGAACGCATTTGCGTCAGATAGAATTATTTCATTTTCGATGATGATATGAAAATCGGCAATGATGACTTTGCTACTTGAAGGTAACTTTATTCTAATTTTCATTATTAAGAATCTCTTCGAGTATTGATATTATTTCAGGTTTCATCTTTTCCAGCAAACCAGGAAAATGTGCCATCAATAAAGAGCCTGAGTAATGGCTCTCAAAAAGAAACGAACATGCACATAAATAAATTGATAGTTTTCTATCTGTCTACACAACATAGACTTCCTTCAGCATCTATTATCTCAATTGTTTTAATTTTATCTTGCATTTTTCAGTTAGTTATTAAAAAAATTAAGATCAAGCGAAGTTACTCTACTACAGATCTACTAACAAAAAATATTATGCCATGAATTGTGATCTATATTTCCTCCTGCTTTATGAAGATTCCATTAATAATTACTAGTTTTGTTCTATATCAGTTTACCTTGTTATATTTTCTATTTGTTTCAGTAAATTCCTTCAGCATATTTACAATAGTACCTTTGATCGTAAAGACATTGTACTTGCCAACATTAATATTTTCAACAATTGAGGACACTGAAAGATTATACCAATATTACAATTGAATTATATATAAATCAACTTTGACTAATCAAAGCATGGTTAGTACCCAACTTAAGTTCCATGTAAAACGCAGATTCTGAATCAGGTTTATAGAATTTACACGTTTCTGGAACAATCATGCTCAAATTATTTGTTGTGGGTTAAAATGAAAATATTGTTATCGACTTCGATCCACTTTCCAAAAAGAATATCAAAATATCTAGTACCTCTTCATCAAGATCCCAGGCCAAAATCAATACGAACAATTGATTCTGAATATTCCTGTTAATTTTTCAGGACAAGAAAGTGATACTGTTCTTTCTTTTTAAATAAATATTATATAGTGGTTCAAATAATGTTTTTTCGTTTTCATACATCAGTTTTCTCGTTCATCCATTTCAATTACGCCCCATAGAAATTGTATGCAGTAACACTTTCAATCGTAATCAGCAACCGTTCACCTATCCTATGAAAATAAAACTTGAGGTGCTTTATTTACATTCATACTTTCCAGTCATCTGAAGACACAAAGTGCTGACATTATACCCAATTTAGTAAAAATAAACTACAAACCAATCCATCGTAACAACTTATTCATTTATATCTTGTAAGATCAGCACATGATTAGATATCACAAGTTAAGTAGGTACTCTTTATTCTAGACAATGTAAAAATCAAGTTAATTCAATTTCCACCATATTATTCTTTTACACATACTGAAGAAATACTAGACATATCAAATGCCGAGGCGAATGACTATACACCGAAGTTCTTCAGCCCTCATCGAACTACATATTTTCTCTATTTGTGAATCATGTAGATGTAGGTCCATCAATTAAATTTTGTCTTGATACATGGATTTCTCTCATTCTTTATTGGCAATTGGAATAAAAGAATACATTTTTCGAACCAATTTGATGGCTCAAACAAGTTCCAAAGTACTTCATTCCATTATTTTAAATTTGTATTGATGGCGATTTTTTCCTGACATACTGGACAAATAAGATGAAATCTGAAAATGAAATCAACACTTGAAAAAATAATCAATAATTGATATTAGGGATAAAGTTACCTTCCAACAGCAAAGTCATCTTTGCCCATTTTCAATATATTCATACCATAATCGAAAGCGATATAATTCGAACTACGACAAATGGGTACAAAAATCTCTAATTGGAAATCCCATAATTAAAAGCTACAAATAACTGTAAAATAAGCGAAAACCCATGTTTCCAAATGTCAGTCTGATATCAGACGAAAATATAAACAGATTCTGTTTGTCAAAATCCTTTCAATGTAGTTTGGGCGTACTGTAACATATCAGCTTCGGGTCCGAAAGTTTTGTCCGTTTTAGTGTATGCTCCAATTTATCCTTATAATTATACATGTCTCTGCAGGAAAACTCAAGAGCGTGATCTTACAAATCACAGACAATATGGCACGTGGCACCGCAACGCAACGGTAGTCTGTTCTACCGCGTCCCGCCTGTGCGCGATAGGAACACAGATGTGGTTGTAATCTGCGCAGCTGCGCTTGCGCAGAACTAGAAATTCTAACAGATGTGTTTTTGTGGCTAGAAAGACCTTTATTATGGCTAAAAATGTACTCGCCTGTAGTAATAAAAATGTTTTATTGTCACTAATAATTGGATATGAGCAAAATTCACTTTATTGAGGCAATGAGATCCCTTTATTGTGATTAAAAAGAAATATTAATTTTTAAACACAGCAAGGTTCTTTTATAGAGACAAGGAAACATCTGTATTGTGGTAGCAAAGGAGTACTAGCAAAATTATTTTTGTTATGCCAGATCGATAAAATTTTAATCATAAAAATAAATTTTATTGTGACTATGCAGATTTTCTCAGCAAAATATTTTTATTAGCCCATTTCTCTCAGTGTATGGTTCTGTTAATACTGCGGCCATGTAATTTTTAAATAACATTCAGTATATCGATCCTCATTCACAAAAAAAATTTCACTCGAATCGAATATCTTTTAATGAAAATATAATTATGTTAAGTAAAGTTTCTCCTTTTCAATATTCCAATTGAATTTTCTATGGTTTTGTTCACACTATGGCCACAAAATTTTGCATGAGGCTTGTTATCAGCATCTTGCACCCGGCCGTAACATTTCATTTCGATTTTTGTTGTTTTTCTGAGATACTGAGAAACAAAAATTTTGAATGGCTGTATTTTATGGAACACCCTGTACGATTTGGCTGGTTAGCGAACTTAACCGAGCCAGTTGGGACTCGAACTCATTCTGAAAATTTCAAGTCTCTAAGACAATTCCTTCGAAAGTTATTGTGCTAACGGACGGCCGCACGGCCCCACGGACAGAATTGAATTTGACCACGAATTCGTCATCAGGGTGTCTAACCCTATCGTTTGACACCATTTTCGGCTCAAAATTCGAAGATTACACACATTTGGACAAAACGATATAGCACTCTTTTAAGTAGAACGAGCGCTCAAAAATCAGACTGATGTCGAAGTAACAGTCACTAATGTGAGACAAAATAGAGATTAAGAAGCATTAGAAAAAAAATTATGCTCTTCTGAACCTCCAATTTACTGATTTCGCATCAAACAAAGAAAAATTTATCGACTTTCTTTATGTATATACAACTCTGTATACAGTGTATCCTTATAAAGCAGCTCAGTTAGAAAATTTGAGCAGGAATGATTTCTAGCAAATGTGTTTTCGAAGAAAAACATCGAAAAAACACTCACATTCAAAAATAATCCATGTTATAAAATCTGAAGAATCAGAAGGTAAACTGAATGTAGATGTACTTATTTTTCATTTGAATTAATTTCCTTTTATTAAGGCAACAACGTTCTGTCCAAAGAACTGTCGATAAAACTTAGTTTAATTTCAGTTCCCCTGCCAACCCCATTTTTTTCCGGCAATTTGAACAGGAATTCGGGAACGATACATGCGTTTTTTATTAAATTTTTTCTCGCACCTGACTGCTCAAGCTTGAATAATTCACACGAATAAATATTTTGCATTGCTCCGAGCGGTACGACCGAAAGAGACGCATCTCTTTGAAGTTTTTGCCGGAAGTTAAACATTGAGAGATTCTCATTTCAGTCAAATGAAAGCGAGCCAGTTCTAATCGACACAAACAGTTTCATTACTTGAACAAACGTAAATATTCATGAATTTCAACCTAACGAGAAAAATTAATCTGGTGGAATGGATAAACCCTGAAAATATTCCAGAAATTCATTACCAGTTAACAGAATTTTTTTCATTGAAGGAATGACTCGCAGTTATTTTTTTACAGTTTATTCAGTTTCGTGATGTTTAAGTTTTGCGACAATCAACGGAGTGGCGCAAAAAGTACCTAAACTATTAACAAAACGGGTTCTTATACTGTGTCTACGATATGTGTTCCCCTTTTTTTCACATTTATAAAACGGTATTCAATATAGGGCTGTAAGCAAAAATGTTTTCACAAAATACACTGTTTCTGTTTGAAACAGTCTTCTTTTTCATTTTTTAGCGCCTGTTCTGCTTAACGAGAGCAATGTCGTTTTGCCCAAATGTCTGTTATTTTGTAGGTTCGACTCCCTGATGGAGAATAGGTAAGGTCGTAAGAACGATAACTTACGAAGGAATTGTTCTAGGGACTGGTCTCAAACGATAAGGTTCGACTCCCTAATGACGGATTCATGGTAAAATTCACTTCTGTCCGTGGGGCTGTCCGGCCGTCCGTTAGCACGATAACTTTCAAAGAAATTGTCCTAAAGACTTGAGATTTTCGGGGTAAGTTAGGCTCCCAAATGGCTCAAACATACGAAATCACACAGTGTGTTCCAAAAACTATGGCCATTCAAAATGTTTGTTTCTCAGTATCTAAGACAAAACGGAACCAATCGAAATGAAATGTTGCAGTCACATGCAAAATTCGTAATAAGCCTCATGCATAATTTTGTGGCCATAGTGTACACAGAACCATAGAAAATTCAATTCGAATATTGAAAATAAGAAATTTCATTTTTCCATAAAAAAGACATCCGATTCAAGTGAATTTCATTTTGATCATTAAGATTGATATACTGAATTTAGAATTGAATGTCCTGATATCAGGGCAATCCATGGTAATGAAAACACTATTCCAGATATAAATACTTGTGCGATTTTTAATTTACTCTACATGTTTCGAGCTAATTCCGCTCATCTTCAGGAGTACAAATCACAAAGTGAAGCTGAAAGCAACAAAAAAATTCATGGAGAAAAACGCAGAAACGCTCTACAATGAAAGACAAAACACAAAAACAAGCGAAAACAACCAAAACAATATAAGTGATAAGACAGGAGGAAAAATCAAAAAATGAAAGTTCGCAAAAATCGAAAATAATAAAAAATAACAATTAAAATTATGAAAGTTATTGACAAGATATAAAAGAGTTAAAAGTCAACAATATAAAACGGTTTTAAAAGGGGGGAGGGGAATTATAAGTCAAAAATGAAAAAATAGCGGGCGTAACAAACTGCATTAAATGTTAATTGGGAAAGGTAGAATGTCATGAAAAAACTCACATAAAAATCTTCATAAACAATTCACTGAAAGTCATCTGAAGTCATGTTCATGATCTAAAATATAGTTCTCTCAAATTACTTCAAGAGGGTGGCTCTCAAACATAAAATTTTAGAAAATGAGCAATGTCGTGGATCGATCGAAGAATCAGAGAATAAATAAAATCAACACGAATAAAAATGAAGTTATATTAATAAACCACCACTGCCATCCAGTTAAAAGAACATAAACAACAGTAACAGACGACAAAGTAAACTGCAACAAAACGAATCTATGAAAACAACATTGCCATCTGGCTGTTAAAAGACAAACAAGAGTAGCCACCCTCTTGAAGTAATTTGAGAGAACTATATTTTAGATCATGAACATGACTTCAGATGACTTTCAGTGAATTGTTTATGAAGATTTTTATGTGAGTTTTTTCATGACATTCTACCTTTCCCAATTAACTTCATTTAATGCAGTTTGTTACACCCGCTATTTTTCATTTTTGACTTATAATTCCCCTCCCCCCTTTTTTAAAACCGTTTTATATTGTTGACATTTAACTCTTTTATATTTTGTCAATAACCTTCATAATTTTAATTGTTATTTTTTATTATTTCGATTTTTGCGAACTTTCATTTTTTGATTTTTCCTCCTGTCTTATCACTTATATTGTTTTGGTTGTTTTCGCTTGTTTTTGTGTTTTGTTTTTCATTGTAGAGCGTTTCTGCGTTTTTCTCCATGACTTTTTTTGTTGCTTTCAGCTTCACTTTGTGATTTGTACTCCTGAAGATGAGCGGAATTAGCTCGAAACATGTAGAGTAAATTAAAAATCGCACAAGTATTTATATCTGGAATAGTGTTTTCATTACCATTATATACTGAATGTTCATGCAATATTTTGTGGCCATAGTGTTAACAGAACCATAGAAAATTTATATGGAATATCGAAAAAAAGAATCTTTATTTTTCCATAACATGATATCCCAGTAGGGTGAAATACTTTTAGTAAATGAAGACTGATATACCTAATTTTCATGCAAAATTGTGTGGTCATAGCGTTAACAGAACCAGAGAAAATTCAGTTGGAATATTGAAAAGAAGAATCTTTATATTTTCATAACAGGATATCCGATACGAGTGGAATTCATTTTTGAATGTAGACTTATATACTGAATGTTCATGCAAAATTTAAAAGGATCGCATCATAAGAAACATAGAATTGAATTATTTTTATTTATTCATTTTTCACATAATTAATTTTCTGAATAATGAATAATGAAATCCATTCAGTAATAAAAAAATCCTTATTTCTCCATCATCCTACGATGTCAGTAGAGATTCTTTAGAGTTCTAAAGAGAATCAGGGCTTCATATTCGTTTCTTGAATCTTTTTTCTTGTTATTCCTCCTGAATTTTAAATCAGTACTTGAAATATTTTTGAGATGAATGAGATCAGTTCTAATATAATAAAAACCAAAGAAAAGCAAAAAACCAACAAATATATTATGTATATATTATTGTCCAATTGCAAGTCCCGATTCAGACATCAAATATATAGATAAAAATATACAACCTAATGCGATGTTGAAGTAGAGCTGATATATGCTCGCACTTGCCTCCTAAACCAGCCATACAAGAACAGGTAAAAGCTGATATTCATGCAGATCTTTCATCAGTGTCATTTCGACATAAGTTTGTCACACGTTTTTTATCATTATTCCGAAATTAAATTCGATATTTAGGATGAAATACCACTGTTTAAATCTATGGGAGATGATTACCCTTCAGTAGGGTCCTGTAGCGGTCTTAGACGAACAGAAGATTCGAAAATCATCACTTGGAACGCCAGACCTGGTTTAAAACACCCTCCTGGCCCAAGAGCAAGAATTACGTATTTTGTAACTAAATATTGAAGGTATTTATTCGAATAGTTTCAATTTTGTAAAAACGGCGAGGCAGGGTTTTTTCTACTGAGGTTTTTCCCTGTGCTCTGGTATCATACGACAGAATAGTATGGTACCCCGTTTTGCACCAACCTCAGCTAGGGACTTTTTTTTGTTTCATGTATTGTATTTTGTTAGCTCTCAATTCAAAAGAATATATATATATATATCAGGGATTATTTTTGCAAACACTTTCACACATCGCTGTCTTTTCTCCAAAGTCTCACACCTAATAAAGTGACTGGCATTCAAAATATCGTAACAACCCACTGATAATCAGAAATGCACTCTTTCCACTTTTCATCGTATTTTCATTCTCAATGAATATCGCAAACAAATAGAGGCAACTCTGAAATGACCGTTTTTTTACAAATCTCACATACTTAGAGTAGTACGTGACATAGAGGGCGCAGCCTACCTTTGATTCGGGAATAGATATAAAACGTCAAGTCCAAGTTAGTTCATCACAAAGATAATCCCTTCCGCTAGCACCATACATATTCCTAACCAAAATAATATTCCGGGGCGAAATAGACGTCGCGTCGCATTAATCAATCCCGACGCTTCCAGTACGGCAGCCATGCCGCCACACAGAGCCCACTCGATATCAATTAGGTGGAATGAATTTATTGGCGTAATATGCAGATTTCCAGGGTTGTCCTTTTAGCCGTCTGGACGTAAACATCCATCTGTTCTATTCATTACTATATCGATGTCTCCAAGTTATCCCTTTGTTGAATTAATGGCGACAGTACGTCTCAACCGAAAAATTCAATCAGTGGAAATATATAGCTCGGAACTGAATAGTCGGTCAGGAAAAGAAACATGAGGATTTATGGGCATCCCTGTCTGGTCCTTGATTTTGTAGTATGGAATTATTCGTTCTTGCTTTCTTGCTGGTTGTTAGAATCATGCTTCAGAAAATTGTTGATTTTCTTAGGTTGCGATTATTCTTATGGTAACCATACGTCCCGATGAAACTGAGACAACCCAGTTTTTAGAGGTTGTGCCGGCGTCCCGAATTATACAAGAATTGTCCGGATTTTCTAGCATTCTTGTCAAAATTGAAATTTGCTAATTCCCTTCCTGATGATAATTTTTCTGCAACGCTAAGAACATGTAATTCCTTTTTCCGCTTCAGTAATCAGTATATTTTATATTCTGTTCATTGCAGCTAAAGAAACTGTTTCAGCATGTCACACTGTCAAGCAGAATCATAGTTTCAGATCTCTGGATTGTATGTACATTCAAACTGATCTTAATAAACGTCAATGAAACAACGCCACCCACAACGCCTTCTCACGGCTGGAGAGCTGTCCCCGAGTTCCACAATTTTCTATATTATGCATAAAAAATAATTATTTGAATCGTGGAGTTCACAAAGGAAGAAACAGAATATTGCTGATATTTATTGCTAAAGGTACTCGGGTCGTTAGAGAAGTGTTTTTCATTATAATAATTTTTTCAAAGAAAAAAAGTCAGTTTTGGCATAATATGAAATATTTTAGTTTTTTTTTAACAAAACAATTGACATTCTTCTCAAAACATGAAAATGAACATTTTTTTTCGGTGTTTATAACAAGTGAATATCGATAATCTCATTTATTTTAAGTACGGACGGTACGATCGCTACCCAGCTCAGCAATGTGATCTTGAAGGTTTATCGCTATTTTAGCTGCTCTATTCTGTTTTTTCATCCTGTATCTTGGACATTCAGTATATACGATATTTGCATTGCAGTCGTTTGAATATTCATCAAATTTGTAAGTGTTTTCGAGATTTCGTTGAAATTGTTAGGTTTTTGTCTTGACGTCACATTTGCTTGAAAATAGACTGCAAAAATTGACTTAGTAGAATCTGATTTCGGTAAAAATAAATTAAATTACATACTTCCTGAAAATTGTACACTTGTAAGTACTTATTTACTTTGAGAAATCAATGTACATATGGAAAAACGATACCGTAAATAGTGCGATGGGGTCTGAGAGAGTTTGAAAAAATGGATAGTACTAAAGGGTGTCCCAACAAGAACGCAAGATTTAAATTTTAAATAAAACGCAGATATTTAAAAGAAATCGCGAATTCTTTATTATATCGTAAAGTAGATAAGACGAGGTTATTATGGAACAACACATCGGGCAGATGGTCGCCGCGGCTTTGCTGGCACATACGCGATCTTTCAATGAGATTTCCAATGACCGTTTGGCATGAATGCTGCGATATTTCATTAATGCAGCGTCCAATGTCCTCTTTTAAGGCTTGAGTCGTCGTCGGCTTATTCGCATAAACCATCGACTTCAAAAAACCCCAAAGAAAAAAGTCCGATGGTGTTAAATCGCACGATCAAGGCGGCCAATTCTGGTCTCCAAAACGCGAAATAACACGACCGGCAAAATCAGTATTTTCATGTTGTCTCTCCAATACCCAATTAACGAACTCCCTTCGCTGTGCATGGTCAGCTGGCTTCAGTTCCCGAGTCAATTGAACTTTGTATGCATGAAGATGCAAATCTTTCGTCAAAATTCGCTGCGTAGTGGATTTGGAAACACCAATTCGCTGAGCTCGGTGTCGAATTGAGGTGGATGGAGTTTGAGCGACATTATCACGTACAGATGCGATATTTTCGGTCGACCGACCTGGTCGAAGGCGCGTTGTTGTCTTTACATCAGTGACAGACCTAGTTTAAGCAAATTTTCCATTAATCGCTTAACAGTTGACTCTTTTGGAGCATTATTGTAACCCCATATTGATCGCAATTTGCGAACTCACTATTTTGGTAAAACAATTTCACAATGAGAATGCGTTGTTCATTCGTGTAGCGCTCCAATTTTATTAACCTTATACCTTCTACTAACAAACAAAAATAATTGTTCAAATGTCAAACAATGACACTTCGAATGGCGCCAAATTTAAATCTTGCGTTCCTGTTGGGACACCCTTTACTTTCTGAAACTGAACAAGATAGGCTAGGTTATAATTGAACTTGCCCCTGAAAGGTATATGAGAGGTTGCCGACTTGTGGTAGGAATTTTAATAGCTATTGTGATCTGAATTTTTATGGGGTATGTGAGACCCCACCTAACTACTCTAACGCAGGTTTAAAGTGCTTTTTGCACGAACAACTTCTGTTGGATTCGGCTCATCGGCTCATTTTCAAGCACCCATACGTCTGAATCCACATTTGTCAGATAAGTGAAATGAACAGGAGTTTCGGGACTTTTGAAATGAGCCAAAGTCATCCTTACAACCTCAAATTCAGTGTTTTAGTTTTATCGAGAATATTGGCATTCTGTATTCTATACTAAGTTTTTCAATAGCCTCTCAAAACTGTAGTTGTTTGACTTTGATACACCCTGTACCTTATGCTGGATCTTCTATTCGCTGGCCACAATTCCTAATCTCGGATCTTCCTGTAAGCTGATAAAAGATTTCAGTATTTCTTATGCACAACGTCCTCCCCAACTAATTCAATCGGATTTCTTACTTGTTTGCAAGGGGAAAATGATAATTTTGTTAAGACTTCTCTTTTCCTAATCCTATCCTTAATAGTCTAGCCAGCAACGAAGACCCAACCTTGCATATTTAAATGACTGGCGAGTTGATTTGATTAAGAGTTTTTATTCTGCCTGGAAATTTTTAATTTCAGATAAGGGTAACTTCATTTAGGAGGAAATCAATCAAGTTTTTTCTTTCTTTTTCAGTGTAGAACATATTGGATTTTTGGTATGTGTTATAAGAAAGTAAATAAAAAAAAATTTGCGTTATATTTTTCCCCTCTTATTATTTATGTAAGTTCCAAATCGTCACAAGGTTTTCATTATCCCGAAATTTGGGATAAAAATCACTGTTTCAATCTACAGGGTGTTTCCTAATTGAATGTCAATAGTTATGGGGGACTTTTGGGCCCATTATAAGAAAAAACTTCATATGAACATATGTCCTGAACGTCTTACCTTTTGAGTTACAGGGTGATGAAGTTTTCAAAGATAAATCATTTTTTATTAATATCTACGATAACATTTCAGATATTTCAATGAAATTTGTCGTACATGTACTATGCATCAAAAGGCTTTTTTTAATGTATCACTTGTTTTGAATTTTACTTTACCAGTGGCGTTCGTGAGTAATTTGACCTTCCTATTTTGACAGACATTGATGGTACGCCACAAATTTTTCTTGAAATGAAAATAACTTTTGAAATTCCCAATTATTTCTCACGAAAGTTGATATCTTGGCATTTTTCACTCCGATACAAGGTTCTCACTTAAAAAAATAAAGACCGTTTCTCTGTGTGATCATTACAATATCGTTAATACATACATACCTATATGACAAATCATCATGTAGAATACAGATTTAATTGGCGTGTCACTGACTGTCTACATAATATTTGGGTTGATTGGGTCGGCACTGGTTAACTTTAACCACTCAAAAAGTAAGACGTTTAGGACATATGTTCATATGAAGTTTTTTTCTTGAAATGGGCGCAAAAATCACCTCCATGAATATTGATTTTCAATAAGGAAACACCCTATAAATGGGAGATGATTTAAACTTAAAACAGTTCCTGGCACATTTGAAGCTCTGAAAAATCTTTACTTAGAGAGCCAGACTTGGTTTAATGAATCCTTTTGAACCTGTTCCCTGAAAAATGTATAGATATTCTGAATTCGATGAAATGTGTATGGAAATTTGAAGATTATTTTATCGTCCTTATATTGATTTCTTAATAATGAAACATAACTTTAACTATTCGTAATACCCATGTTAATGAAAATCATTATGTTTGGCATTCACAAGGGTAAAATAATGAAGAAATTTGATTCAATTCTCTCCAAAAACCAATATTCTCAACATAGCTGTTTCCACTCAAGGAAAAAGGAAATATTCGAGTAAACTTCCTACTTTACCGAGTTCGCAGTATAATCTTCATCCAACGATTTCGACATAATATGACAGAGATCACACATGCTCTTGCACACGCTCTTCCATAATCTTTATTGAGAAAGAATGTCGAGATACTTTTCTGAGGGTCCCACAAATCTGAAACTTTTCTCGGGTATCTTTTCAAAGCTTAGTGTTCTGCATCGATGTATTCAGGTATTATCGTACTTATTTAGAATTATTCAGAATATGTGTTTCGCTGTGTAATGAATGATTTCAATTTGTTCAGATCACAAAGGTGTTTGAAAACTGATTCTTTGCTTTCTAAGAGTCTATTCACGTATCACTATCGTAGTCATAAAAGTTTCTTTTCGTATACAAGCAATAAGTAGTAATGCTATTATTGTTATTAAGATCATAAGATTTGAGAAATACAATTTGTGAATTCAGATAACATCTTATTAGTGATATTGATAAATTTATTATTTATATTGTTCTTACAACAAGTGGAAAAACATGACATGTTATGATTTCATACTCTTTCGAAAGTTCGAAAATATGAATGTATGTGACTATAAACATTTATTCGAGTCAGGATAGAATATTTTTTCGAATTTGTCAAGAGTCCACACAACACTTTCATTCCATTCAATAATTAAATATGAATAATAATAATAAAAATATATCATGATCTCTATCTGTTTCATTCGGTTCTCGACATTTATATTATTGAATATGAACTAGTTTATGCAGCATATTTTAGTCGAACAATGAAGTCATCACTCATCGAAAAGAATGAAAGAAATATTCCAATAATGAATAAATTATAAAGATTTTTTTCTATCCTAATAAAACCATTTTTCTGCATCTGAAAGTATTTAAATGATTAAATTCAAGATTGAGAACAAATATAAGATGGGGTAGCCTGAAAAAGTCTGTTTTTTTCCTGAGCAGAAATCTTCCATATACTGTGAATAACAAGGTAAATAATGTCCCTATTAGCATTAAAAAAATCGACACACATTGGCGGATACGCCGGCCTAAATTCTATTCTTGCATATTCCTAGCTACACAATACCGAGTTCGATGAATTTATGTTTGAATGATGGTTTTTTAGGTTCATCTGAGATTTTGATCGATTCAGTGAAAATTTCAGTAAATAAATTGAAATATCCGATTGTGATAAACCGCAGCATAATTAAAAGACTGAATCTACTACATTTCATTTTTGAGTGCTCATTCTACTTGAACGAGTGCTATATCGTAATAATTTTGAACCGAAAATCGTCTCAAATAATAGGGTTTGATTTCCGGATAACAAATCCGTGGTCAAATTCAATTCTGTCTGTGAGGCCATCCGACCATTAGCACGATAACTTTCGAAGGGATCGTCCTAGAGACTTGAGATTTTCAGCGTCTGCTCGGTTTCCAAACGTCGCAGTTAAGTTCGTTAACTAGCCAAATCGTACAGAGTGTTCCATAAAATATGATCATTCAAAATTTTTGTTCTTCAAGATCCCAGACGAGATCAACGAAATCAATCGAAATTAAATTTACGACCACATGAAAGATGTTCAGAATAAGCCTCATGCAAAATTTTGTGGCCAGAGTGTTAACAAAACACTGCAACATTAAAATATCTGTCTTGGAGGGAAGATGGCGTGTACCCCGCGAGAGGCTCCAATTATGGATTGATGTTGGAGAGATTTGGTTTGTCCTCTTTGGATATTGGAAGCAAGATATTGGCTGTGAAGCTTTTATACAATATTTCAAATAACATAATTGATAGTCCCTCAATTCTGGCTATGCTTAACTTCACAGTGAGGAGACCAGGCTCCCGATCTCAGGACCTTTTTTATTTACGTACACCTAGAACCAATCTGTTGTTGCAGTCTCCAGTTGAATTTATGTGCCGTACCTTCAATCCTTTATCTACTGTTTGTGATGTGAACTTTGCTCCGTTGTCGTGTATTGTGGACCTACTCTCATCGCACTGTAGTGTTTGAGGTGCATATGATTCAATTTTTTTTTCTGCACTACATATGTTTCACTTTTGAAATCAATTTATTAATTTCTGTTTGTTATGGGCTTTTTTTGTAGATATGATGTAATACTGAATAATTTCCTGTAATTGGGATTTTTCCTGTAGGAAATAAACGGCTTATTATTATTATTATTGAAACCATACAAAATTCAATTGGAAAATTGAAAAGAAGAGTCTTTAAATTTCCATAACAAGATGTTCGATTAGAGTGAAATTAATAGTGTGAATGAAGATTTGTATACTGAATGTTCATACAAAATCTCAAAAGAATCGAATCTTCTGAACTATAGAATTATTATTCATTAGGAAAATATGTTCTTCTACTACACACATAGATATCAATGAATAAGAATTACAGGATTTCATCCTAGAGCATTCGATACTTCCAAACAAATCTTCAGTAACCACAAACATTACTCGCAAAACCAAGGGCGTAGCCAGGAATTAATTTCGGGGGGGGTTTTGTCATTTTGGCAATTTACTTTGTGGGTGCCGGGAATTGTGAGGGTCGCTTTCTGTAGCAAGTATTTGTTGTTTTAAAGAATTTAATAATCCTTTTCCTACTTCGGAAACAATATTCAACATAGATATTCCTGGTTAGGTTAGGTAAACCTATTTTTCAAATATGCTTCAGAATTTAATTTTTATTCACTCAAACAAAAACTTAAAAAACAATATTTATTTCCCAAACAATACTTACAGGATGAATCAATATGAAATTAGTGTGGATGTGTGCTTTCATTGAAACTATATAGAGTTTTTTAACGTTTTACTTCAAAATAGTGCCAACAACATATGAATAGGTATTAAAAATGAAACAGTGAGAAAACACAAACAATATTTTTTATGGTAAATTCCTTCAGTTAAAGTCTATCCGTCTTTTTTTCTAGCGAATTGGTCAACCACTTCATTTTCATCAATTTTCACACTATAATGAATATTCATAAGCGCCAACCCATTCAACCTATTTTCGCTAGAAGAATTGCGCCGGTAATTTTTAATTCTCCTCAAGCTGGAAAAACTTCTTTCTGGAGTAGCAGTAGATGCTGAAATCGTAGCTAAAATTTGTAGTAGGATGTAGATGTTCGGATACATATTCTGATTGCACTCATCTAAGCATTCTAATGCTGATTTTGAAATGGAGTTCATTGACATTTTTCATATTTCAAATTCTGCTTTAATTACGTTTTTATTTTTTTCTGGGAGTAGTGAAGAATACATCGATAATGCGTCTTCTAATTCATATTCTCTGTTAAAATTATGGGGTAGCAGACCAGATAAGGCTGATATTAATTTCAGGTGTTTAGAAAATCTATCAGTTAATTTTTGGATAGTATGTTCTAGAAATGGAATGAAACTTTAATATCATCCATATTGCTGATATTAATTGATAATTTTAACTAGAAGTACGGAGATAAGTTGGTTCAAGTGCAAAATGAAAGATTATTTTTGCACCAAAAATAACTCTGAAACATTTCGGGGGGGTTTGAACCGCCAAACCCCCCCCCCCCTGGCTACGCGCTTGCGCAAAACCCAAAACACGTCGATCACAGAACTAATCAACACCACAGAGGGATCATTACCGAAACACGTGAACGTCATCTGCATGCATGTCATTCCTGACATAGCCAAATACAATTGGAATTGTTGCCATTGTTAAACTCGACAATAAACTGTTGCTTGGATCTTCGCATCCTGTGCCAGAGTCCTGGATAGAAACATTCCGCGAGTCCAGTTTGAGGTCACTTCTGACACCCTTGTGGTCCAGTTTACTCCAGATCCCCAAGTCGGGATTACTGAACAGCCCGTAAGTTAGCCAGAAATAACTGGACTCGGTTTGGATAGTGACGTGAGACCCACCGCAGGGTCAGTAGAGGCTTCACAACTATTTTGCAGGACATCACAAATTCATTAGAATTTAATTTGAAAGCCATACCTTGCGGTCATTTCGCAGAGAAGGGTGATAGATGTTTTGAAAGATTGTTTGAATGTCGAATTTTACGGATTGGCAGGGAATTCGTATCCTTTTTTGATATTCGATGATGAGTATTGATAATTAGTAATCGATTACAGCCCATTTTATTGTCGCTTATCTTTTGAAAGTATTCTGAGATTTCCGATTTGAACATTTGAAACAGAACTTTTTATATTTCCTCAGACAAAGAAAACTTTGTATAAGTTTTTCAAACTGGAGGTAAGTTGTCCCCATGAAGACATAAATAATGAAAGCAGATGGTAAAAGTAATCGTTTGAAATTAATCAATATAAACTCATACTTTGGAGCTAATCTCGTCCTCGTTCAAAGTGAATACAAGGAAGTGGTGTCAAACAGGGCATCCATGATTATCTATTTCGCCCAATTGCGGCTCATCAGCATGGAGAATAGTTTTGTGATCTATACTTCTGGTATTAACAGAGCTATTCTCAATTCGAGGTACTTAGAGCCGTATTCATAGTCGGCCCTTGAGGGCGAGTGTGAGTTTTTATGGCCTTATGAATACTAGACATAAAGGTGACATTAACTGTCACTCAACTCAAGGGCGAACTATGAATACGGCTCTTAGGGAAATAATTCCCGGATGAAAATAAGCAGGGGTAGGATATAAATTTTTTCTGACACCCTTGCGGTCCAGTTTACCCCCGATCCTCAAGTCGGGATTACTGAACAGTCCGTAAGTTAGCCAGAAATAATTGGGCTCGGTTTTGATAGTGACGTGAGACCCACCGCAGGGTCAGTAGATGGCTTCCTACTATTTTGCAGGACATCACAAATTCATTAGAATTTAATTTGGAAGCCATACCTGTCGGTTATTTCACAGAGAAGGGTGATAGATGTTTTGAAAGATTGTTTGAATGTCGAATGTTTAGGATTGGCAGAGAATTCGAATCTTTCTTCGATATTCGATGATGAGTTTTGATAATTAGTAATCGATTACAGCTCATTTTATTGTTTGTAAAATGTTTAGCTTCGAAATTTCAGTGAAAAAATTTAAGAAAAGCCCCGAGCAGGTGCTTTTGAGTGCTCTCTTTCATTGGTGGAGCAATAATGCTTTTACCTCAAAATTTTGTATGGGACTTTAGATTCATGCTAAGTATATTTATTCATTTATTTATTTATTATATAATTGATTCAAGTTGGGCGAACCTATAAACTCGGTAATTTACAAAATAATAAAAGCTTACACTTGGCAATGTGAAGCACGACAGAAATAAAATTACAAAATAAATAAAAAGAACAGAAGGAAAATTACAGAAGGTTGAAAATTTTAGAGCGGTGGAGAAGAAAACAGCATTCGACGATCTACCATCATGTGCATCTCCACCTGTCGTAGCTGTTCTTGAGTCATTTACTGAGGATGACCGAACCACCATGTCAGGTAGTCGATTCCAAGAGTAGAAAATACGGTTGAAGTGCTCACGTTTCAGTTTTAAAATATATCCTCTCAGATTATTCTTGTTCAGAGTGTGAATGAAATATGAATGCAAAAACTCACGATCGAAATTATATTCTGGAAATAATAAAATGAAGTATTTAAATAATCATTGATCAAAAGCATATAATTCTATATGGTTATGATGATGCGATCCTCTTGAAATTCTGTGAGAACATTCTGTATGTCAATTTTCATTCACAAAACAAATTTCACTCTAATCGAACATCTTGTTATGAAAATATAAAGATTCTTCTTCTCAATATACCAATTGAATTCTTTACGGTTCTTTTAACACTATGGTCACAAAATTCTGAAAGGGGTTTATTATGAGCATCTTGCATGTGGCCGCAAAATTTTATTTCGATGGGTCATTTTTCGTCTCAATTGAGGAACAGAAATTTTGAATGGCCATATTTTATGAAACACCTTGTACGATTTGGCTGGTTAACGAACTTATTTGGGAACCTAATGCACTCTGAAAATCTTAAGTCTAAGGGACAATCCTAAAGTTGAAGTGTCTATGGCCTGACGGACAGAATTGAATTTGACCAAGGATTCGTCCTCAGGAAGTCAAACCCTATCATTTGAGACCATTTTCGGCTCAAAATTAATTTGAAATTAACAGACATTTTGGCAAAACTATATAGAACTCGTTTGAATAGAAGAAGCGTTCAGAAAGAGGATATTTCCTACACTTCTCCACCTTTTTTGTGTTAGGCTAGTCTGAATAATTTCATTAAATATTCCAGCGCTAACAAAGCTCTTCGTGATAACTATAAACAATGAAAATCTCGTTAAAAATTTCATCCTACAACCTAATATCGGTATTAGCGTGGCTCATTATTCTTCATAAGTCTGCCATTATGTAAAATCAACGCTGATAATGTTGCATAGATTATTGACCTAAACCAACAGTATGAAGGCTTGGGTACAACGTTTCAGAACCGTATTCATCAGAGAAAATCCAGGAAAATGATCTTATGCTTCTATTACATATTATTATTGGTTGATTTTGATAAATTAATATTATTCTCTGTTTACTACTTTTATGAATTCAAGGGATTATTCGCGCTCAATCTTTGTTTATTATTATTATTATCAAAACTGGGGTTGTTACGTAAGTATAGTGATGAAATACCACAATTGAATTTTCAGTAATAATACCCCTAGGATCTTGATAATACCGTTATAATTTTGTCATAGAGAATGTTGAAAACGTGTAGCTTGATCATGCAGAAATTATCAAGAAACATTTTTCTTTCTCGAAAAGTTAGTTAGTTCAAAGAAGTTTTCAGTATGTGTACTTTGTCATGGCTTATTTACTCTGAGGCGATGATACCCGATGAAATTTGCCACCAAATGAAAGTCGATAATTACAGATTTGTTCATGCACAACTTTCACAAAGCCATGACGAGCTGCACATACTGAAAACGTCTCTAAACTAACAAATTTTTCAAAACAAAATTTTTTTCTCGGAAATTTCTGCACGCCTATAAAGAAGATACAAAGACCTCCAGAACAATTCGCCAAATTATCTACTTCATCGAACAAAATACACGTGGATTCCTTAATTCTTCTTTTATAATTATCAGGTTCCGTCATTACAATCTGTGTGTTGTTCCAGTTCATCATATGATCTCTGTAATTTGAACATACATAATCAGGGATTTGTGATCTTGTAATGTCTCTATTTTTGATGTGGTTCTTATGTTCGCGTTTCCTTATCTCGAAAGGTATTGATGTCTCTCATGTATAAAATTTTCCACATACACAGGGAATATTGTGAACACAATTTTTTTATTGATGTGTCTCATTCATTGGTTTCGTTCTGGTTAGAAAGGATGTCGAATCATTTTGTGTTTGAAAACAGTTCTTATGTTAAATTTGGAACCAATTCTTCTTATTTTTTCTGAATGGCCAGGGATATAAGGAATGACGTTCAACAAATTTGGTTGTTCTTGAAGGTTTTCTGTTTGTACCTGATCATCATTAGAATTTTGATTAGATATTTTTCGTTCTAAATTTGAAATTGTACTTTCTATAAAATTTGGTGGGTATTGATTATATTATGATAGAAACTCTTTAATGGAGGCAATTTCATTATTCCTGATTTCAGGTGTAGATGAAATCAAATAGGCCCTATCATAAAGTATTTTTATAATACCTGCTTCTACATTCAATTGATGATTAGAAAAAAAATTAGACACCTATTAATGTGGGTTTATTTTCGAAATACACTTGTTTGAAAATTATCTATAAATTTTTCATTAGAACATCTAGAGAATTGACTTGTTTCAGGATTCTAATGCCATATATTGTTTTTCCGAGAAAATTAATTTGTTCTATATTTCAACGGACACTGTATAAATGGACCCCAATACATACAAATATTATATTCGAAATTATATTCGACTAACTTAATCAAATGAATACGCAGTTATTTTTAATAGAAAAACATAAAACTTCACGATCAGCTCACATAACACCCTGTTCGGAAGGTGATTAAGGGGCAGGCCACCCTGAATTCCACCCTGGGGAAGTTGTTTATTATCGCCATGTAATATGCATGCCGCTTTCGGGGTTGGTCATACTCTAATACGCAACTATTTCAATTTATTGTTATTGCTGAGTTTGACCGGAGAATGGCCAGTCTCCGCGTATACCGGGTTCTCTTCTGTGTGTGACATTTCCATTTTGGGAGTAATTTTAATTATTGACTGCCCTTGGAGTTGATAGTCCTAGGGACCACTATGCAGTTACGATGGTTCGTTGGAAAAAGCCATTAGTGCGTTATGTCAGATTTATCTTATTAAATCTGCGGCTATGGGCAGAAAATAGTGGGCAGTTTGAAGGGATGAATGACCTCTGATAGTATTCATTTTCTTTGAAGCTATCAGCAATCATCTTCCAAATGTCGTTTTCATTTATACAGGGTGTCTGTGAACAAATGCGAGGGTCTTAGATAGATGATCCCTCGAGGGGTAGTTCATATAATTTTTTTTCGAAATCGACCTCCCTTCCAGGATATGACCTTTGGAAGGCGATGACGAGTTGACAGGTTTTAATTTTTTACGGCTTCTTAAAAGCACTGAGTGATAAAACTATACACAATATGATTCATTGAGTAGATGTTACTCACACAATTTTTTTCGGTCCCATAACTTTATTATTAGAGGTAGAAAATAACAACTCCTTATGATTTTATTTGAAAATTATTTTCGTGGGAAAGCTTTTTCGAAAATTGAAATCCTCTTATGGTTTCTCATTCAATTTTGGAAAAAAAATCTCATGCAAAATTTCTATATAGTCGATACTTTTCTCGGAAAAAAATAAAAACTTACAAGCTGTAGGATCGCTGTTCATTCTATTTGATCGTATATTCCATAGAATTAATATTTCGAGATATTGTTCATTTTAAACATTGCTTCTGACAGAAGAAAAAATATTTTCTATGATTCTTTCTACAATTTTCAGTTTCAGAAGGCCTCGCTTTTTCAATAAATACTTTGCAGTTATAAAATAAATTACTCAGTTAAAAAAATGGTAGTGTATTTGAATTTGCATTTTAGCTTCTGTTATATAGACATACAATATCTTAGAATTTTATTTTATGGAACACTTATTCGATGAAATGGAATGAACAGTGATCATAACAGTTTGTAAGTTTTTATTTTTTCCGAGAAAAGTATCGACTGTATGTCAAAATTTTGCACAAGACTTTTTTTCTCCAGAAATGAGTGGAAACCATAAGAAAATTTTATTTTTCGAAAATCTATCACACGAAAACAATTTTTGAACGAAAATCGAAGGAGGTTGTTATTTTCAACCCTTAATAATGCATTATGAGATCAAAAAAAAATTGTGTGAGTAACATCAACTTAGTGCTCCATATAGTGTATTGTTTTATAACTGTTTTTAAAAAACCAAAAAAAAATAAAAACTGTCAACTCGTCATCGCTTTCCAAAGGCTGTATCTTGGAAGGGGGGTCGAGTTCGAAAAAAAATTAAACCGCTGTTTATTTTCATCAAGTCTATATTTAGTCTGAAATAACCTAAATCCCAAAAGACAAAAACAATAACAAACGAAAGAAAACCGAAGAATATCCTGGGTTGTTCCGGTGACTGAATATTACCGCTTTTTTCTGTAAACGGCTTTCGTAAATGAACTGTTTCGCAAAAACCAACCGAGAATATCATATTTACAGAACAAAAAAAATACAAACCAAACCAACCTAGTTTATTTACGGAATATAATCCAAATACAGGTAGGTACTTGATGATGGCCCGATACTTCAATTTTTCGATTTTCACAATCTCGCTAGACATCTTTCTTTTTGCTTAGCTGAAAGTCTTTTTTTCATTTATATGGCAGCAGAATATTTTGTTTATGCTCGTATTATGTTAAATAATGTCCACGTGAATTTTCGATTAAAACTAAAGTCTACGACATTATAAGGGTCACCGTTCAGCTCTGTTATTGAAAACTACCCTTCGCATTAACAAATCCGAAACTTCCACTATTCCTAAAACTTGACTGGGGGACCTTCGAAAAACATTTCACCCAAAAAAGGAAATTTCGCGTACGACTGACTGGTTTTCCTTTCAGTATGAGATGTTTGAAAACTAACCAACTTCCCCTTGTAAACTTTTTTCATTGTAACATTCTGAACTGCTTGATATTCCGTTTGTTCGGGAGAACCGAATCTTTTAGTCAACTTCTTCATGCGTGCAAGGGAAAGGAAACTGGGGCCACATATTCGAAAAGTCCGGATGAAATTTAAAACAAAGCATTTGAATTCCTGTCGGACAAACGTCGCCAACAAAGAGTCTGAGATTGGAAACGGGAAATATTTCCACTTCAAATAGTGGTGGACGTGATAAAGAAAACGAATGTCCATCCTGAGGAATTGATTTTTCCCCACCGTTTGCCGGAACAGCGAATAATGAAATAAGTCCACACCTGAAACAAATTAGGTGTGCTCATCTTTTTGAAAGTATTCTAAGATTTCCGATTTGGAAATCTGAAAAGAAATTTTATTTATTTCAAACTGGAGGTAAGTTGCCAACATAAATTTTCTATTAACAATGATATTTAATGCGTAACATCGTCACGAAGACATAAAGAATGAAAGCAGAAAATAAAATTAAGTTATCAAAATTAACCAATATGTATTAAACTCTGATGATCCCAAATAGCGTGAGGCTTAGGGAGATGATTCCTTGATGAAAATAAGCAGGGGTAGACCAGTGTGAATACAGCCGAACGACCCAGCCGAAGATGACCTTGAAATCATCGCACGCTAGCGGACGATAGGGCGGATATCTATGCAAACAGAAACGAACGCTCGCGTTGATGCAATAGTAAAAAATTAATATCTACAGAACTGTACGAAGGATCGGTTTCAAATTTGGTGTGAATGTTGAAGAGAAACTACTGTTAAAAATTGCATCCACACCTTGCACTCATACCTCAAGGGAACAGGGGGTGGGAAGTACCAATCTGAAAAATTCGATTTCTCGAAAAATGCACATAGAATCAATACAAAATTTGGTATGCAGATTTGAGAACAACAGCAGAAAAAAACTACATACACGTCATCCACTTGCACCCCATGGGGGTGGGGGTGGACATATGAAAAATCAAAAAATTCGATTTCTCGAAAACTGTACATAGAATCGATACGAAATTTGGTGTTAAGGTTTAGGAACAACAGTAGAAAAAAACTACATTCGCGTCATCCACTTGCCTCCCCAGGGGGTGGGGGGTGAACATATGAAAAATCAAAAAATTCGATTTCTCGAAAACTGTACATAGAATCGATACGAAATTTGGTATGCAAATTTGGGAACAACAACAGAAAAAAACTGCATACACGTCATCCACTTGCACCCCCAGGGGGTGGGGGGTGGACATATGAAAAACCAAAAAATTCGATTTCTCGAAAACTGTACATAGAATCGATACAAAATTTGGTGTACAGGTTGAGCAACAACAGCAGAAAAAAACTATATACACGTCATCCACTTGCACCCCCAGAGGGTGGGGGTGGACATATGAAAAATCGAAAAATTCGATTTCTCAAATTCTGTACATAGAATCGATACGAAATTTGGTGCTAAGGTTTAGGAACAACAGCAGAAAAAATTAGATACGCGTCATCCACTTGCACCCCCAAGGGGGGGGGTGGACATATGAAAAATCGAAAAATCCGATTTCTCGAAAACTGTACATAGAATCGATACGAAATTTGGTTTTAAGGTTTAGGAACAACAGCAGAAAAAAATTACATACGCGTCATCTACTTGCACCCCCAAGGGGGGGGGTGGACATATGAAAAATCGAAAAATCCGATTTCTCGAAAACTGTACATAGAATCGATACGAAATTTGGTGTGCACGTTTGGGAACAACAACAGAAAAAACTACATACACGTCATCCACTTGCACCCCCAGGGGGTGGGGGGTGGACATATGAAAAATCAAAAAATTCGATTTCTCGAAAACTGTACATAGAATCAATACGACATTTGGTGTACGGGTTCAGGAATAACAGCAGAAGAAAACTGGGAGTGCAAGTGGATCACGTGTATGTAGTTTTTTTCTGTTGTTGTTCCCAAATATGCATACCAAATTTCGTATCGATTCTATGTACAGTTTTCGAGAAATCGAATTTTTTGGTTTTTCATATGTCAACCCCCCACCCCCTGGGGCTGCAAGTGGATGACGTGTATGTAGTTTTTTTCTGTTGTTGTTTCCAAACCTGCACATCAAATTTCGTATCGATTCTATGTACAGTTTTCGAGAAATCGAATTTTTTGATTTTTCGTATTTCCACCCCCAACCCCCTGGGGGTGCAAGTGGATCACGTGTATGTAGTTTTTTTCTGTTGTTGTTCCCAAATATGCATACCAAATTTCGTATCGATTCTATGTACAGTTTTCGAGAAATCGAGTTTTTTGGTTTTCATATGTCCACCCCCCACCCCGGGGGTGCAAGTGGATGGCGGGTATGTAGTTTTTTCTGCTGTTGTTCCTTAACCTGCACACCAAATTTCGTATCGATTCTATGTGCAGTTTTCGAGAAATCGAATTTTCAGATTGGTACGTCCCACCCCCTGTTCCTGTGTGGATGCAATTTTTAACAGTAGTTTCTCTTCAACATTCACACCAAATTTGAAACCGATCCTTCGTACAGTTCTGTAGATATTAATTTTTTACTATTGCATCAACGCGAGCGTTCGTTTCTGTTTGCATAGATATCCGCCCTATCGTCCGCTAGCGTGCGATGATTTCAAGGTCATCTTCGGCTGGGTCGTTCGGCTGTATTCACACTGGTCAGGGGTAGTGCAAATAATCTTTTTTAGAAATCGATCTCCCTTCCAAGATACAGCCTTTGGAAAGCGGTGAAGAGTTGACAGTTCCTATTTTTTTTAGGAGTTAAGTAGATGCTGATCCCAAAATTTTATTATTAGGGGTTGAAAATAACAACAGCTTATGATTTTTCTTTAAAAATTGTTTTCGTGGAATAGATTTGGAAAAAACAATTCTCATTTACTTTCCTATTCTGTTCTGGATAAAAAAGTTCTTTGCAAAATGTCGATACAGTCGATACTTTTTTCGGAAAAAAAATTACAAGCAGTTCATTCCATTTTATCGTATGTTCCTTAGAATGAATATTCTAAGATATTGTTTATTCTCAAAATTGATTTTGTCAATTATGCTTATTAATTGAAAAAAGTTCTATTTGTGATATTATAATATTACGGATATAATTTTCTTTAGGAAATTGGTAATTAAACCTTCAGAAAAATTTACAGAACATCTTTTTCTCCTGCCATAGATATACAATATCTTAAAAAATTTATTTTATGGAACACTCATACGATGAAATGGAACGAACAGTGATCATAACTGCTTGTAAGTTTTTATTTTTTCCGAGAAAAGTATCGACTGTAACGAAATTTCGAAAGAGACTTTTTTCTCCAGAAAAAATAAACTTTTAATTTAGGTCAACAGGGAGATATCCATTAATCACAACTTGTTCAATATGTTTTAATGGAAACCAGAAGCTTTCATGGAGTGAAGTTTCCATAATATTCAAAAAAATAACTGAAACGTAAAACATCAAGGAAAGCAACGTTCTTGTCGATTACCAAAAATACCATCAATCAAACGTCTGTTTATCTCAAAACCATTTCTGTACTTTAAAAGATGAAATTAATTTTTTGAAGATCGATTGATTCAAAAATATATCAAATAATTTTTCATTAAGTGTTCACGTTAATTCACGAGCAAGTCAAAAGTTCACGACAAAATAAAAATTACCGAGCAGCTCTGTTATTGGAAACTAAACCAAAAATCTGAGATTGGAAACGGGAAATATTTCCACTTCAAATAGTGGTGGACTTGATGAAGCGAAACAAATGTCCATCCAATGGAATTGATTTTTTCCATCGTCCAGACTCCTATCTGTCCAGGAATTTCAATTAATGCTACCTATAGAACCTAGGAGTTTATTCTTTTCGAAGCGACTCTTAATTAACTTCCAGACAGGTATGCGTTGTTGGTTCGCGAGAAGGGAAAATACTGTGGAATACGTGGATAAAAATTCGAAGAATTTACATGTTTTCACGCCAAATGGTCATGAATGCCACACTGAAAATCGATTGGAATTTGATACATAGTGGATCAAAAATATGTACACGATTTGATGAATTTGAAATGAATATATACAGGCTCTCGATATATTCGATAAAGAATGTGAAGCTTTCATTACATCGTATGCTAAAAAAAAACTGAAGAAGGCCTGGGAGTGAAGTCAAAAGCTTTAATTCGTTTGTCAAAAAAAAGTATTAGAAATAGGAATATATTGAAAGCTTTGGTCTTGCGCTTTTTTTTCATGAATTCAACATGATTCGAAACTTTAAATGAATTGAACTGTTACCTAAGTATCGAATTTTGAGATAGTTGTTAATGCCCATAAAAATTAATTGTAATACAGGACTGTAAGACTTTTTGAACGCACGAATGATGAATGTTAGAATATTAACTTGTGGAATGGGGGTTCAAATTAGGTGTTCACAATAAATACAAATAACATATCTTCATAAAAGATACGGTATTTGTCTTGAAAAAAAAATCGAAAAAGTTTCTGAAGTTGGAAATTGTACTTTTTGAGTTGAAGACTATTTATGGCTTATCTTGATAGAACCCACTTAATAAATGGAATAGCCGTAGCTTTTCGAATTGTTCATATTTATGTATTTTCAGAAAAAACGAAAATAGAGAGGTCGAAAGGTATCTTGACTTCAGCAGCAGTTGATGATAATCACGATAATGACTCAAAATGAAATTAATTGAACTGTTTTCTGAGTAGGTATCGAATTTTGGTCGACTAATAATCATATTTCTGGCGAAAATAATTATTTGAATGAATATATTTCTAAATTTCCTCCTTATTTTCTTTCATTTTGTACCTTACGATTTGGATAAGAAAAATGGGTCGAGAATTATCAGAATAATGTATTTTCTCTTCTGTTCTGAAATTCTGAGATCCGATTTTGTCGAAAGAAGTGAATTCAAAAACATATTAATAATTTCTGTAGGATGACTGGTCAGAAAAAGAATTGTGAGCTGAATACGATATTTATTCTGGTGACAGATCCATTAATTCAAACTTTCTGTGAAAATAGTTTAATTGCGTTTATGCCATCCAAATTAATTTCCATTGTTATCAACACTAAAAAAGTAGGAAAGTTTTGTACGCTTTTCTATATCGAGAAAAACGATACTTAATCGGATTTGAATATTTTGAGAACTGAAGGTTTGATTCTATTGATTCATGAATACATATTTTCTATTCAAATGCTAAACCCATACTGAACATTTTGTTCAAAGTTCTTTTTTCCGAATGTTATATTTTGTGAACACAGCAATTTTTTCTTATCAGCAAAAATCAATCGATTTATATCAATCGTTCAGTTACTTCTGAAGATATGAGTATTCAAAATTTTGAATCCTACTATGATTGGAACTGGCAACACATCAAATAATTGTTGCATCCTTGAAGAATCTACAAAATATTCTGTACAAGGTTAAAACACAAAACACAAAATTCTCACGATATAATTCGAAATATATGGAATGAAAAACTAATTAATTTCTGGAAATGAATGGGTACTGGAAGAATTTATGGACTCCTTGTTTTTCTTTCGTTCTCTGTTCTGTCTGAAGAAATAATAAACAGCCTGGAGTATTTTATTTGATTCAGCGAAGTTACCAACCATCTTATTAGCCCATGAAGTTGAACAAACATTACATTCACTTTTTTCCAGAAAACGTAATATATACAGAAGACAAATTAGATTCGTGAAAATATA
This sequence comes from Propylea japonica, assembly GCA_013421045.1. NCBI lineage: Eukaryota > Metazoa > Arthropoda > Insecta > Coleoptera > Coccinellidae > Propylea > Propylea japonica. The sequence goes on from CM024244.1 coordinate 123,778, forward strand.
CAAATGAAATTTGTTCCACCTAGTCTGTGCCACACCGTCGGGATCTCACTTATTCTATGCAGCCGGTTCTTTAGGGAAGGTGAAGTTTTATATTTAATCAGGTTTACATGCTGCACAGAAAATATTTACCGGCAGTTTTTAAACTTTGAATCAGCGGAGGATGGTTGAAATATAAATGAATATTATGGAAGTTGGCTCGCACAGACTTGAGAAGGAGTTGACTGTTTTACTTTTGAATTTTCGGGAAAGTCGTGATAGTTGGTAAAAACAGTGAAAATTTATAAAAGAAGTTTTGTGCGAATGCGGGACTGTATTTCATTAGAGAAAAATGATAATTTAAATTGCTGAAAGAAACATGATAAAAATTAATTGTGAATACCTATAAAAGTTGATTGTGATACAGGTGCGAAATATTGAAATATTCTCTAAGACTTTTTGAATGCATGAATGTCGAATGTTAGAATATTTACTTTCAAATTAAATTTTTCCAATAAATACAAATTACATATCTTCATAAAAGACAAGGTATCTGCCTTGAAAAAAAATCCGGAAAAGTTGGAAATTGTACTTTTCGAGTTGAAAACCATTTATGATCATTTTGCCAGAACTGACTTAAAAAATGGAATAACCGTAGCTTTTCGAATTGTTCATATATGTTTTCAAAAATCAATACTTCAAGGAGACAATTTTCCAGAAAAAACAAAAATATAGGGGTCGAAGGAAATCTTGACTTCAGCGGCTGTTCATGATAATCACGATAATGACACACGAAATGAAATTCTTGTAGAGGTCTATAGAAGAAAATGTTATCGTCTCTATACAGGGTGTCCCATTACTCGACGTCAACCCGGAACCGGGTGAAAAGGCAAGTAATGCTGGTTGTCAGAAAAATATAAAAAAAAATCTAAGTTGCATGATTTTAAAATAATGCGCATTTAAAAAACACGCAAAATTCCACACCCTGTGACAGTCTTTTCGCTCCTGTTGCCACAAATATCAACTTTTTCCAACTTTTTTCTTTGCTGTGTAACCTTGAATAATGCTTGTCTAAACTGTAATCAAAATTTTGATAGCAGCTGCTCTAGGTTTCATAAAAATAGGGCTTACTTCCCAGAAAAAAAAATCGAAATAAACAATTGCCTAGTTTCAACTGACTGTATTGAAAAAAAAATGTACTACGTAGGTTTGGCATGTTTTTCTAAAAGTTGGCGCATTTAGTGAGGATTCCAAAATGGTATAATTTGTTTAATTGTAGCTGCCGTAGTTCAAATTTATTTTCGATTGCCTTTGAATACACTTTTTCGTTAACTGCTTCCCAGTAAAAAAGTCCAATGGATTCACGTCCGAAAAACGGGCCGGCCACGAGATTGGACCAGAACGTCTGATCCATCTTCCGGGAAAAAATGTTATCAGAAAAAAAAATTCCAGAGAAAATAATTTTTCCAGAAAAAATTTTTCCGGAGAAATTTCTCTGAAATTTTTTTTTCTTGGTAACATTTTTTCCTGGAAGATGGATCGGACGTTCTGGTCCAATCTCGTGGCCGGCCCGTTCCCCGGACTTGAATCCATTGGACTTGTTTACTGGGAAGCAGTTAACGAAAAAGTGTATTCAAAGGCAATCGAAAATAAATTTGAACTACGGCAGCTACAATTAAACAAGTATTATACCATTTTGGAATCCTTACTAAATGCGCCAACTTTTGAAAAAACATGCCAAACCTACGTAGTACATTTTTTTTCAATACAGTCAGTTGAAACTAGGCAATTGTTTATTTTGAATTTTTTTTCTGAGAAGTAAGCCCTATTTTCATGAAACCTAGAGCAGCTGGTGTCAAATTTTGATTACAGTTTAGACAAGCATTATTCAAGGTTACACAGCAAAGAAAAAAGTTGGAAAAAGTTGATATTTGTGGTAACAGGAGCGAAAAGACTGTCACAGGGTGTGGAATTCTGCGTGTTTTTTTAAATGCGCATTATTTTAAAATCATGCAGCTTAGCTTTTTTTTATATTTTTCTGACAACCAGCATTACTTGCCTTTTCACCCGGTTCCGGGTTGACGTCGAGTAATGGGACACCCTGTATGTGAATTTGCAATAAAAATTGAAAATTTTTTTTTCTAGTGCTAATTGTTCCAGATTCATCCTGACCCAGGATCAAAATCAACAGAGAAGGATAAAGTAGGAGAGTCATTACTGAACACAAGTTGAGGAACCTATAAGATTAAGAAATGTGAATTCTACATATTTCGTATTCAGAATAGATTTCGAATAAACTCGAAATATTTTTGGTACGATACTTTTTCAATTGATGCCATCTTTTGCTATATTCCTTGTCTCTTGACAAAACATAAATAATTATTATTCATCATGTTTGATTATTTATTTATTCATTTAGCGTATGGCAACATCACAGGTAATCACATAACAAGAATAATAAATTACTTATGCCATCTATGTATATTGTGCAGACTCGTGTACACTAGGTCCAAGTTTCCTTGTCAATTGGTCCCTAGAAGAGCCGTTTAATGATTGTGTCTTCATTTGTTGTACCTGTGATCCTTTTGCCAGGAGATCTTGAGATAAACCATTGAGTTTAAAAATATTTATTATCAAGTATTTTTAAACTCAATGGATAAACTGAAGATTGTCTGGCGCCTCTTGTGTTAGTTCATTTAGCGTTACCCAGGGTGCACCACGTGGAGGCGAACTAACCCTACACCCTATGTTTGATTATATAGATTTTACTCAGAATTATTACGATTTATTTTTATTGTATGATGAAAATAAAACACTTAATTTTAGTTTATATTTATTTAAACATAATAGTTAGTTTTTCAATTACATTTCGACTCCTGATGTAGTCATAACGTAATTGACGAACGAAATGTTGTGAATACAGGGTGTTTCATCATAAACCGGACAAACATAAATTTTCATGTAGAGGACATCGAGAGAATCATTTTTGCCTTATACAATATATCCCGTTTTCGAAGCATAAGCGAGATATAGGGTGTCAAACGTCATTTTTGAGCAAGATTCTTACGAGTGTGGTCAGTTATGTATAAGACTTGGTGTAACTGTCAAATCTTAGTATTTTTGGGTCCTCTATTCAGAAAAGTTGACGAACTCCGAAAAAAATTCACAAAATGGCGGAAGACCTGCAATGTTCCAAATTTTGTTTTGCGGTTGTCAAATTGACTTTTGTTTTCTGAATGATCACAATTTTCTAAGAATTTCTGTGAAAAATTTTTTTCAAGAATCGAACACAATTTTTTTTACATGTCTACAGCGATAAAGAAATTTCACTCGAAATGGATGAAATTTTGTACAATTGAACTTCTTGAATTATCAATCACGAATATGAAAACAGAATTGTAAAATATCGAACGGTTTCGTTACTACAGTGATTCAAATGTTTCGTTCAGACCTCTGAAATAATGAAAAAAAAATTGTTTTGGGTTCTAGAATCAAAATAATCAAATTATTGGCATGTCCAAACATTCTAGGTGAATTTATACAAAAAAAATCAGTGAAACTTAGTTAGGACTCGAACCGACGTAGGTATTAAATAGGGAAATGGATTAAATTTTATCGTAATATTTCTGAGTAAAATTTATATGGCAAATTACAATACTAGTGTAAAAATAAGATTTAGACATACATAAAATTCTGTAAATTTAGTCATGAAATGTACATGAAAAATCATGTATTTTACAATGGAAAATTCAGTCGTCTTGTGTAATTTCACTATGTAGAATGTAAAATTACAGCACTTCACGTTAGCTATAGAATTCTAACGTGAAGTGCTCTAATTTTATAATGGGATTTCAAGCAGTGTTCCTTCTTGCTATAATCTTATATTCAAAGAAAATGAATACCTACAAAAGTAGTTATTATGTAATTCCACGGACAGTCGAACATTGAACTTCAAAAACATAAAAAAAGTTGAATCTATCGTTGAACCCTGAGGACCGGTCAAAAGAGAACTGAAATCTGAATTTCGCGTTTCCATATTCCAACATAAGAGTACACGTAGCGTCAGCAGTATGGCGAGATTGAATTTTCATAGAAACTGAAATCTGTTCCAATCCCATTGTGTTCGAAAGGCAGACAGTTTTCAGGGCATTGCATTGATCTCCCACAAACGAATTCGGTAAGGATCTGTTATTCATGGCATCATTGTCGAAACAACGACTTCGCCCGAGTGGGGACAGTCCGCCAGTCCTTCAGTGATGGAAAAACTGCACTGGACTTATCGATTGCCCACCAACGCTGCATTTCTGTCCATAAAACATTCATACAGGGTTAAACTTGAGCTAAATCAATATTATAACGCGGGTTTGTGCTGAAAATACATGTAGATCAGTCTGCCTCTTTCCTACGAAAGGATTTCCAAGGAACATGAGAAAGGTCTAATTTATTAATGCACTTTTGCCGAAGTTTTGAGGAACTTTGCGCTGTCATTCATTGCGGATATTGTCGAGAGTTTCTTGAATGAAAATGGTTGGACGGCGGAAAATCCCGCTGGAATGACACTTTTCCAGTAGACAGGTCAAGAAGCAGGTTGCTTTTTGTGGTCTGAAAGTTGTTTTATTTTTTCTTGAAGGATTCACGGTTTCTCGTCAAGGAAATTCGTTGTTTTGCTTCAACTGCCTTGTTGAGTTCTCGCTGTACTTTGATTGATTGTTTTTTGATCCATAGAACAAGAAAAAGACTTTTTGGTACGTTATTTTCGGCTCTTTTGTCTGAATCTCAAGTGGCTCAGGGTATGTAAGATCATTTCTCTGTGCTTCCCCTATAAGTCCATTATTTGAATTTCTATATGTAAGACTATGCAACATGAATCCGTAGTAAGGTAAGATTCAAATTCACTGTAAATAGAAGGCACACGCTGTTACTAATAAGATATCTTGGAGTCGAATGGCTGGCAAAGTCAGATTTCTATCAAGGCTAACGTGTTTGAGGGTAATACATCTTATTCAACGGTATTCATGTTTATATTTTGTATATGAAGAGTGCTCATAGAATTACTCGAAGATTTGATAAATACTTAAGTGTTAAATAAACCATTGTACAATTTAGTTGCTCAAAAAATAATACCGAATCTTATAATGAATTTGATGCATAACAACATTACCCAGTCAATGAAAAATACTGTTAACAGAATAAATAAAATGAGTTTTATCACTAATGTATTTATGAATTGATAGTCAGGTGTGTTTCTCTGAAAATAAGAGGGATTTATTAACAATATCAACACATATATCCTTAATTATTTGCTGAATTGTTACTATTTAAGTTTAAATAAACAAAAAATAAGTATGATTCGAAACTTAAAATCCAGATCTGAAGCATTTTGTAATTCAAAATTTGAAAACAAAAATTTTAAATTATCAGAAGAAATTCTTCTCAAAATGGTCATCCTAAAAATGGCTCAACAAAATCATATTCAATGTCCGAAACAACATAATTACACCAGAGCCTGAAGAAGAACTGAGCAAGAATTGAAGAATTTTGTATTTTCTTTCTATGATAAAATAACCAGCAGATTGATAAAATTAGTTTCCAAAGAAAATTTCAAAATCGCCATAAAACTGTTAAACCTATAGAAAGATCTTCACTAAATTGAAAGATAAGATTGACAACCTTAATAGACCTAAACGTGGTTTACAGAGTTAACTGCAAGGATTACGAAGAATATTATATTGGCCAAAAAAGTACAAAATCAAAACAAAGAATTGCTCTACATGAAAGTAATATAAGGACTCAAAAGAAACATGTGCTCTAGCTATACATTCTCTAAAAGAGCTACATCAACCAAAATTTTATAGATGTAACAATAACTAATACCGATAAAGATTTACGAAAATGGAGTTTTCTTGAAATGGTATGAATCACACAAAATAACAAGTGTATTTACTCAATAAAAGATATAGATGGTCTCAGTTCTATTTTTTTTCTTATTTGATCCATTTAGATTTTATGAACCAAAACAGAATTAATAACTGAATATCCAAATTTGATAGTTTCAAAATGAGAAGTGTGAATGTGTGTGTGAAGTGTGATGATGAATCAAGTAGATATTTATAATCGGACCCCGCACATTTGTATGGGAATTGGCTCCCGGTGGATTTGGCTGAAAAATTTGATATGATTTCTACTATCCTTCTGATCAATGTCTAACCAGTCACGCAGCTGAAAAACATGCATACTTCTAGGAGTTTTAGCAATTTTTGTATCCATTATGACTACCGTATTACCGTTCACACAGAAATGTTTGAAAATATTTCGAATTGACAGAATCTGCTTTCAATAATCACGAAATATTCTCAAACATTTCTGTGTGAACGGTAATACGTAAGTCATAATGGATACAAAAAATCGCTAAAAACTCCTAGAAGTATGCATTTTCAGCTTCGTGACTGTAGAGACATTTGATCAGAAGGATATTAGTAGAACATCATATCAAATTTCAGCCAAATCACCGGGAGCCAATTCTCATACAAATGTGCGGGGTCCTTTATGTTTAGTTTTTTCTTATTCCTTCAACTAACTTATTGATTTTTTTCAAAAAAACGAACAACTAGTATTTATTCTCAATTTTGTAAGTTCACAATCTTTATATAAGTTATATGTTTCCATTACTTCATATTGTAGTTCTCCTGACGGAGAGATAATATATTTCTCGGAAGCTCGAGCCAGCAAAAAGAGTATAATTAAAAACATTGCTGCGATACCCATTATTGAAACTTAAATAAGATCAACACATACAATATACCATACCTGAAAATAAAGGGAAAACAACATTAAAGACTCTATTCGGTTTACAATAAGCACAAACTGAATTGAATTCTGTCTTTGACAATTTGAAAAAACAATTCGAAATACATATAAACTGTCTTTCTGTAATTCCAGGTAACTCAATAAAATATTAAAAGAAAAGCGTAGGTAACACTTTTTTCTTTGCATATCCCAAAAACTCAAATAGAGGAGGACGCATGCACAAAATGGAACAATGTCTTATATTTGATGTGAGGATACTAGTTTAAATATATACAAAATCAAACAACAATAAGGAGTTTCCTTTTTTTATGTTTTTCCAGGATCCACATTTCAGTACGACCAAATAGAAAATAAATGGATGATTTAAACCCACATCTTTGTGCAAACAGCTTATACATCCAAAGACGGATTATTTTCTGCCACGAAAATTAAATATCAAAAGGCCTATAAAGCATTCTCTCATAATCCAAATTTCATCCTCTTGACTTCATGCGCACAGAAGAACTGTTTGCTTTCATAAAGATTAAAAATGATTTGCATTATGATTCGCTACACCCTGTTTTCCTACTCAGAAAAATACAATGGTCGCGAACGAGAGAAACTGGGAAAAGTAATATTAAAATTAAAATTAATTCATGGCTGCCTACATACTTCGTACAAAATTGAACGGGTCTCTACTCAACAATATCATTCAATTTAACAAATGTGCTTTTGTATGCTTGTTAATCTAGATTTTTTGAAAGCATATTTAATTCACTCCGAAATTGGCTAGGGTGGGATATGAATTACTCTCCATTGGTTCAGCTTCTCGTTCTCGCATTTTTGTGTTTATATTTAATAATGCTCTTTTGTGAGTAACATCAAAATCATTCATCTCTTTTTGCTCAAATTATCAAGGGGATTCTCAAGCAATGAAAAATTATTTCGGTATATTTTGTCAATGATGAGGAAATTTTTCAGAAATTAAAAATTGGATATCGATTGAAATATATTCTGAGAGGATTCTGCATTTGTAAAAACTTTATAGGTTTTCACTTCTAGTCTCGAAACAAAAATAATTAAAGAATGTTTCAGTAAATGAAGTGGTTCTGCGAGATATTTGCACCTTTTTGTCAGGAGCAAATTGGCCTCGAAAATATTGTTGCCTAACAGTAACACTGAAAAGGAAAAATAAATGAAAAACACAATGTAACGTTTCGGTGTATATCAGACACCTTTTTCAGACAAACTTGTAAAATCTTCAGAATTGTGTGTTTTTCATTTGCAGTCTAATTGACAATGAAAGTTGCCAGTACATAGAGATGTATATTTTAATATATTTAATTTCGTGATATCATTTCTTTTTTCAATAAATCAATCCAAATACGTCTTTTTCAACAGAATAATTGGCCAAATTATCTACTTCATCTAACAAAATACATGTGGATTCCTTAATTTTCCTTTTATAATTATCAGGTTCCGTCATTAGGATCTTTGTGTTGTTCCAGTTCATCATATGATCTCCGCTATTTGAACATACATGATAAGCGATTTGTGATCTTGTAATATCTCTATTTTTGATGTTGTTCTTATGTTTCCGTTTTTCTTATCTCTAAAAGTATTGATGTCTCTCCTGTATAAGATTTTCCACATATAAATTTTTAATTTTTGTGTCTCATTCATTGGTTTCTTTCTGGTTAGAATGGATCTCAAATCATTTTGTGTTTTGAAAACAGTTCCCATTTTGAATTTGGAACCAATTCTTCTTATTTTCTCTGAAATTTCAATTCAATTCAACAAATTTCGTTATTCTTGACGGTTTTCTGTTTGTACCTGATCATAATTAGAATTTTGATTAGATTTTTTCCGTTCTAAATTTGAAATTAAAAAAGGATAATTACTTCAGTTATTCAAGAGTTATCACAAGACAATAAAAAATAATAAACATCAAGTTCTTTCAGAAACTTGCAATGCATTAATGATATTCAGTGGATTTTCATTGGATCATTGATATCATATTTTCTGTAAGAATTAGATTTAATTAGATCTGGCAGACGGGAACATTATTTTCACAGAATTCACAGGAAAAACATCATTTTCCTTGAATATAATAAACAGTCAAGTGAGGCGATGAAAAAATTCTTTATTTATCTTTGACTGCTCAGTATGAAACTCCGAAAAAGTTTCTTGTTGTTCCGAAAGTTATCCAACAAAGTTTGGACGTGAATAACTCGAGGTATAAATAAGAAGTGAAATGTAATGCTTCGAGATAAAACGTCTGTCCGAGTCGGAAAACTCAATGATTCGGATAAAGGAGATTGTATGGTGATGGGTTAAAAATTAATGGCCCAAAAGCAGTGGTCATTTGAAATTTTAACCAATACAGGGTCTCTATAAATAATTATAAAAGCGCAGTTGGCGTTGGACTGATATAAATATTAATATTGTAGTGTAAACTTTAATTGAAATAAACGATAATGTGAGATTATGCTGATCATTCCGAAAAATTGAATAGTGTGACTGGAATTATGAATTTGTAGACTTGGCATAAGAAACCATAATATAAAAAATTTCCAAAGCAACCTACGATGTTAAAATCAATCATAAAGACCCTGTATATTTTGAAAAACATATAACAATTCAATAGAAAATGTATGATTTTGAATTATTTCCATTATTATACAGGGTGTTCCTAATTGAACGTACAAACGAAAAGGGGAGAATCCTTAAGTGAGTTAAAAAAAAAAGTCCCATAAACACGGGGTCGCAAACGTTTCGTTTTCGAGATACAAGTGTTGAAGTTTGAATTTTTTTCAAGTTTTTTCTCGTAGTATCTACACTTCACAAGATATTCAACTGAAATTTGGCATAGATATTACATTTGACAGTTCTCACCACGTGACATGGCAATTTCGATAGAAGATCTACAGGGTGATTTTTTCTGGAACACTGCCACCTGTTCTTCTGCATAACTTTTTTTTGGTGAGCAACTGTTAATTTGAAAAAATGTAAAAAGAAACTTGTTCTTATACTAACTTTTCGGTCTCTTGTAGTTTGTCGTATCTACCAACGATTTCGTAAAAAAAAATTTTGAACGATTCTCTCGAAATCCTCGTGAAAATCCAAATTATGATGGGAAGGCCACTTTGTAAGCTGTGGTGAATGAATTCAGTGTCAGTTTTTATGGAAATTTTCCTGATCTTCAGCGATGATTCATAAAGATTCGATAAACTCCTATAATCAACACATGTTTTGATAAAAACTTTAACACCCTGTATCTCGAAAACGAAACGTTTGCGACCCCATGTTTATGGGACTTTTTTTTCTTAAACTCACTTAAGAAATCTCCCCTTTTCGTTTGTACGTTCAATTTAGGAACACCCTGTATATCAACGAAAATTTTTGACGAACACTTCCAGTTAGATAAGTGAAAATATGATGCATGAATTCATGTACAATGAGGTAGAATCATCCAAAATTCTGAATATAATTCAACTAATATTGCAGAAATAAATGATTTCCAGAATTCAGAGTCACTCTCGCCACAGTTCTCGATCATAATTATGATGACTTCAAACTAGGAGCACCAAATATGGACAAATCAAAGTAACGGAAGCTGTTCAAAATAATTAATTTCAAGAAATCTTCTAACGTCTCGTACCAAATTTTGAACAGGCTTGATAGCTTCGTAGTTTACGACACACTCAGTACGTTTAATGGTCCGTTTTCTTAGCCTGAGACGCTAGAAAAGCGCTGCTTTTATGTGGGAAATCTATCATAAAGCTCGAATAAAAGTAAAATAAACATCACCAATCTTTTGGAGAGCTTCCAGTTTCATTGGATAGTTGGATATCCGGCTTAGCCGTTCGACTTATTGGATATAGCTGTTAAAACTACATATTTAAAACTCAATGTCCCTATAAATTTTTTAGGTAGACAGAAAAAAGCTATTATCTTGAGCGATGACAGTCGAAACCTGGGATAAAAGAGTCTCTTAGGATACTGAGCGATATAAAAACAGGGCGGTTAATGTACAGTCTTTCAAACTGGTTGAGTGAAGTGAGAATTTTATATACAGTCTTCATAATGAAGCATTGAAATGGAAAGTTTTGAAAAAATCTGAAATAAAGAAGCTTTTGAAAATTTGTATATCATTTCGATTATTAAATGTTTAATTTCCTGAACCACTATGTTCTCTTTCTGCTTATTTATGAATAATTTTCCGATTCCAATCTTAATCTGAAAATTTCAGGAATTGAAGCTTCTCAAAAAACTATCCGAATTCATTTTATAATTTCTGAATTCACACTAGCTTGCTAAATCTTCTGACTTGTATGATACTGTAATTTACTCTTAGAACATTTTACTTTGTCACAAAGATATTGTGGGATCTATCACCGGAATGTCAATTATGCCGATTCGTCACTGAAAATTCTAGGAAAATCATGAATACTTTGAGATTATTATGAAGCTTTATTATTTCAGTTGAAGATCTTCTTATAGTTTCTCTTGGAGACATCGTTTCCATGGCTATACCAAGTGATTATTAAGAGTATCAGGTTTAAATTTACATTGACGAAAACGAACGGAAGGCTGGAAAATTTGGAATTAATAAGGCAGATCTAAGCGAAAGGAGAAGAATAATTGACAGTTTTATTGAAATATGCTTGTGGGCCATAAAGTTTAGGTGGTGATTCTGCAATAGATGGATACTAGTACCTATTACATGAATAATTTTTTCCGTGGTCCACAGAATGGAAGGTGAATTTAACGTACAAAATTGATCAATAACGACCCATTTCATTGCAAAATTTGTTCTATAGTCTACGAGTATAGTCCGTTCACGAAAGTTTGAGCGCATAGTAGGCGTTTGTTTATTTATCTGAAGTTGGCAGTATTTGCTGTCATAACGTTAAATTAAGTCAACGTTGCCGAGTATACCCGGCCTCGTTCGACGAGCTTGCGAGTTATCAGACAACTCTATGCAATATTGACAACATTGCGTATCAATCTGACAAGAAAATAAGAAACATAGCCTAAAATCTTAATATACACGACGGCTCAATCTTTCGTGAACGGACTATATTCTGATGTGAAATTGTCAAAGGCAACCGAACATAAAATATTCAGAAGCATATATAGTCCGTTCACGAACGGTTGAACCGTCGGTTGGCCATGGAAATTTGGCATATTCCCTGTGTATATTGAAATTTTAGGTTATGTTTTTTATTTTCTTGTCAGATTGATACGCATGTTGTCAATATTGCATAGAGTTCTCTGATAACACGCAAGCTCGTCGGACGAGCCCGGGTACATTCGACAACGTTGACTTTAATTTACGTTATGACAGTAAATACTGCCAACTTCAGATAAAAAAAGAAACGCCTACTATGCGCTCAAACTTTCGTGAACGGACTATAGTTATATCAAAAATCTACTGGAACATAAAACATAGGAATTTTATTATGTCAAATGTATGTCTTGTGCGAAATGAGAATGTATTTCAAGCGAGAATTTATACTCGTTCTTGATGTCAACTTATATACCATGAAATCAACTAGATTATTAATCTTATTAGTCAATGAACTTGTTGATTTAGTAACTATTTCCTATGGAAATTAGTGTGATAGTATTGAAAAATTATTACGATTATGTTTTCAATTATGGACATTCTGTTGAATTGAATAGCTTGGTATGAAAATTTAGGTATAAAAAATGGAAATGACAGACATACTATAACTTTTGAATGTGTGCCATTGCATAAAATAGAAACTTCTTTCGTTGTTTCAATCGTTTTGGTCAAAGTACGGAAATGTCCTATTTTTTAGGCAAAAAGTGATAAACATTCTTATTTAAAAATTAGTTTTCCACAATTTCGATAGAATCTGACGAAACCAAAGTCAGAAAACGAAAAGGTCTAAGAAAAAACAAAACAAAATTAGAACATCTTGACGGAGGTAGGTAGGCACAAGCTTTCCTATGCACAAATAAAAATCAGCATCTTTCCTCTGTTTAGTATTCAGGGTCCGACAGGACATCTCGGACAAACTACCCTTCTTGTCTACCCTCAGTCAGTCAAGTATCGTCAAGGCCCGAATTTGCGATATTCTGTCCATCGTTATCACGGTGGCAAAGGGGAGAAAACGTCTTAGGGAGAATTATTATTCTGGACCAGGCGCATCCGCCAATCTGTCATTCGAATTCCCTTTGAATAACTTAGTGAATGTTGTTCCCTTTTGATTTGACCATTCGATTTATCAGATACGTGCTATCGTGCAAATTTCCATCCGTTTTTCATTCTTGGGGCGGCTCTTAGGATAAACAAAGTTACTTCGTTTGGAACCTGAATGTTTGTGTTGCTGTAAGTGGCTTTTGAGAAATGTCGAGAGACTATCCTTTGAATTTTTTTCGAAGTATTTATTTAGGTATTTCCTGGATTAAATTCAAACGAAACTTTGTTTCAATCCAGAAGTTGAATGAAAGTAAGAAGTTGTTACCTCTTGAACTTAAACTGAATTTTTTTCATTGTTCCAATAGAATTTTTGCGTTATCAAATCGAAGCTTTCTTTTCATCATCATGCATCGAAATATCACTTACTGCTATAACCTTGTAGAGTTTAATCGTATAATATGTCATAATACTCCCTTTGAATAACTTAGTGAATGTTGTTTCCTTTTGATTTGACCATTCGATTAATCAGATACGTGCAATCGTGCAAATTTCAATTCGGTTTTCATTATTGGGGTGGTTCTGAGGATGAAAGAGGTTACTTCGTTTGAAACCTGAATGTTTTTGTTGCTTGAAGTGAAATTCGAGAGATGTTGAGAGACCATCGTATGACATTTTTTAGAGTTTAGCGTTTTCGTATCGAAGCTTCTATTCATGATGATGTAGGGGAAAACCCGGATAGATGCCCCACTTTTTGAATTTGCCTCATATTTTCGAGAATATTGATTTTATATGTGTATTTCTTTGAGTGTAGGAAGCCCCATTATTTGATTTGGAATACTGAGACTTTTCTCTGACCATAGCAATCCCAAATTGCACAATAATTTGATTTTTGTAGAACCCTTTTTTGGGGATAGTTGCCTACAAGTATGGATAGTTGCCCCCCATGAAAATACTGGGAGGGATAGATGCCCTTCATACTGTGTGAACAAAAAACCCAACTAAATACAATGAGATTTTCTATGCTTAAAACAGCAACTTTATGTACGTAACATGGATCGAATTAACAACAATTGTGCATTTTTAATTGAATTTCAAAAGCATATATTGAACGAAAAGTTGTATTCTTCATATTAACATAAAGCATTATTCCACACATTCATGATAAATTAACTAAATAATAAGTCTCAACAAAAATCATCAGGAATCAAGTTTAAAATCAAAATAACACAATGAATCGAAAATCTGCTAAGAAGATATGGTTTTAGTTTAGATGTTCTAAGGGGCACCTATACCTCAAAAAATCAGGGCAACTATCCTTTTCGATAGGGATAGACGCCCATGATTTTTTTTAATAAATTAAGAAGAAAACAAAAAATATTTGTACTCAAATGTACACTCAATGAAACACTGTATTGACGTAAAAAAAAATTACTGAATTTATTACCACTTCAAAAGTTATACAGCGGCAAATACCTACTTCTAAAACTTTGGCATGTTTGTGAAGTTCGCTGCTGAGATGATCGCACACACATCAGCGAAAAACGGCTTCACTTTACAATAACCCTTACAAAACTAAGGTCCAGGGTGACTGTAGCAGCTACTTATAAAATAATTTTTTTGATACGTGTTTCGGAAGTTAGGTATTTTGAAAATGGGGCACCTATCCAACTGGGGCATCTATCCGGGTTTTACCCTATAGAAATCTTACAATTACAGCTACATATTGCCTTGCAAGGTTTATTCGTTTCTATAATTGTGGATCGCCGTACCTTGGTAAAAGACATAATCAAGAATTGAGCTCAATTGAGTCTGATAAAAAGCTTTTTGAAATGTGATAAATGTGATTATTTTGGACCAGGCGCATTCGCCATTCTGTAATTAGGTTTTCCTTTGAATAACTTAGTGAATGTTGTACACTTTTGATTTGACCATCCGATTTATCAGATCTTGGGGCGGTTCTTAGGATAAACAAAGTTACTACGTTTGAAACCTTGATGTTTTTTTGCAAGAAGAAGCATTCTAGTGGGTTGAAATTTGAATGAAACGTTAGATGTGCTGAAAGTTGTATCGCAGCTTCCTTTTATCATCATGCACTGGCGCAGCTAGGGTGGGGGCTTTGGGGCTGCAGCCTCCCCAAAATATTAGATTTCTTCGTTATTCCTTTGTTCTTTATTTTTTTGAAACTTTCGTATTTGTTGTATCATCAAGAATTGTTCAGTTCTGCCCCCCCCCAAAACAAAATCCTGGCTGCGCCACTGTCATCATGTATCGAAATATTTCAGTTGCTCCTATGGCCTTCATTTCTTGAACTGAGGATAGCTTATCCAAGTTTAGAACTCAATGAAAAACTGAGCTCAATTCAGTCCGAAAAAAGCTCATTGGAATGTGATTAGGGGGATTATTCTGGACCAGACGCATTCGCCATTCAGTCACTCAAACTCCTTTTGAATAACTTAGTGAATGTTGTGTGATATATAACTTTATTCACGTGATTTCACTCGAGCTTCAAAATTGATCAGCTAGATTTAAAATTTGAGCTCAGTAGTGTATGAAATCTTGGAAATATTCGAGAAAGTCAAATTTTCAATAGTATGATTAGAGACCGAATTATATGCAACATAAAAAAGTTGTTATATGCATGCAAATACGCATGAAAAATGATCAAAATATGCACCAAATAGGAAAAATATGCAGAATATGCAATATTGAATGAGGAGTTTTGGGAACTCAAAAAAAGAAAAGTAATATTCATTTTCGAAATCAACTCTCAATAATATGGTATTAAAATTTGATTCAATGTTTTTGTGAACGTTTACAATTGAGTATTGTTCCAAAAGTTCAATTGTTGAATTTTGCATTCGATCATTTTGAATATTTTATATGTGGAAAAGTTCGCTCCACAGCCACGGACGTAACTGGGAAGGATTTGAACCTTGGTGCTATGTTTTCCCTTATAATTTCAGGTAAACTTCTGCCGTCCCGTTAATAAAATTTTCGATGAGAGATAAATCTTCGAAACCTGGATTTCCTTTCAATATCTTTTCAAAATTTTTCTTGAAGTTTATTTCGAATTGTCAATGGCAACATGGAGTTCATTTGGCGTATTTTATTCATTATTTGTATACTTTAGTATCTGACAAAAAAGCAACAATTAGTAGTATTATAACTCAATAGACCTCATTTCGGAATGCAGAGAAGAAAAGATGTACTAAAAATATGCATCATAACTGGATTCTAACTAAAATATGCAAATACCGCTGAAGAAGCCTTAAATATGCAAAAGCATATGTAAATATGCGAATGCATATAATCCGGTCTCTAGTAATGATCATAATCAGAGATTCAAAACTCAGTTCTAGTATTTTTCTTGAAAAAAGTCTTCCTCAGTAAGGACTAATCCCTGAAAGCTCCCTGAATCCTTCTTGCATCCGATTTTCCTCCTACACGAGGTGGAAATTGAACTATTCCCTCCCTATACAAACTAGACATCTTCTCAATTCATAAAATATCGAACTTTACAATACCCTTCAGAACATCCGAATGAAAGCTATAAACTTCCCCGGAATTTGAATATACATCACCGGTTTCACTGACGTGAGATAAAACGGATGGACATTGGATCCCGTATTTTTCACGACCACGCTGATCTGCAGAGGAATTTCATTTTTTGGTGCTGCCGATCCTTCGGCTGTCCATTCTGAATCAATCGAATGCAATTCCTCGTAAAGTTCGAATGTCCATCCAAGAGGTCATTGGACAGAAATGAAATTTTATGGTGGGAATTCACATGGACGGGTTATTCTGATAGAAGGATAGGGGGAAAAGTATATACTGCAGAAAATTTTGTAGTTTTCTGGTTTTGGGCGATTCTGGTCTAGAAAATCGAGGTTGTACTCACTGCTGAATATTCTTTGTTGAGGTGGTCCCAAACTAATTATTTCCACCCATCCATAAGAATTACTTACTTACATTGTGAAAAAACTACTTTTTTCAGGAGAGATCTATATTATGCCTACGAATACAGGGTGTCCCCTAATTAGACCGACAAACTTCTAGTGGACATAATAAAACATATTTCAGACAGATTCGACCCAAATCATATAATGCAAAATTGCTTCGCTAAGGAGCTAGTGCCCTTTGAATATGACGTCCTGTCCACACTTTCTGCCACATATTCGCAAAACGGAGTCACATAAAGTGCTGAAAGTGTACACATTGGCTGATTTCAAAAAATGCGCATCGATTAGATTGAGTGCATTTCTTTCATGTCTAGCACAATCGTATGATTTTGGGGGGGCGAAGGGTATTTTTAGCTGAAACTTTTTTAACTTTCATCATTTCGCGAGATTTGCTTCATATTCATAAACTCTGATGTTTTTTCTTGAAAAAGATGCTCTTGTATATAACGTCCAGATGCAGCATTTCTGAGAAAAAATTATTTTTATCATTTAACTAACTCTAAAGACTTAGTGAAAAGAGAGAAAATTCCAAATCTATTTTTTTTCAGGAATGGTACATCTGGGCGTTATTATACAAGAGCATCTTTTTTCAAGAAAAAACATCAGATTTTATGAATGTGATATAAATCTCGCGAAATAATGAAAGCTAAAAAAGTTTCAACTAAAAATACCCGTCGCCCCCCCCCCCAAATGATACGATTGTGCTTGACATGAAAGAAATGCACCCAATCTTATCGATGCGTATTGTTGATATTAGCCAATGTGTGAACTTCAGCACTTTTTGTGACTCCGTTTTGCGAATATGTGGCAAAAAGTGTGGGCAGGACGTCATCTTCAAAGGGCACTAGCTCCTTAACGAAGCAATTTTGCATTATATGATTTGGGTCGAATCTGTCTAAAATACCATCTCTAATGTCCACTAGAAGTTTGTCGGTCTAATTACGGGACACCGTGTAGATACCGCGAATAAACAGCTGTTCTCAAACTCATGTGAAGTTTTGTTATGTGCCCATCAAAATTATGAACGAATTCTCTTTCAATATTCGGCAAGTAAGTCTATTCTTGTTGTACTCTTACCAAATTTGTATGCATTTTTGAAGAATTTTTGTTGTACCCCGTGCCATCCACATCAACCCCCTAAACTTTTTCAATAGGGAAAGTAGGTCGGAAGGTATACCTTGTTAAGCCAGGTCTTCGTATCTTGTTCACAGGCGTGTAGAAATTTTCAAGAAAAAAATAACAAAAATTGATTACAGCGGAACTTCCCTACAACGAAGACGCTATATCCGCAAAAAAATTATAATAATTCGTTATGAAGAAATTTCGTTATACAAAAAATTTGTTTCTATAGTCGTCAATATCGCGCTCGAACTCACTGATAAATTTAAGTTTATCATTCAAACTTAAGCACTTCCCTTCAGACATTTTTGCATAACTTTCATGCTAGCGTGATGGTTAGATTAAAACCAAACAGCCAGGGTGTATTTTGAACTATTTCAGAAAGATCTCTCTGCTCGCCGTAATGATTTAGACGATTCGTGAAAAACCTACCCTTATACCTTCTTACCAATATCCATTCAAAGAGTGGTATTCTTTGAATATTTCGTTATAGAGAGAATTCACTTCGTTTTAGAAGGTGTATCCAACATGGAATTTTTATTCAAGGTGCAATGTCTTGTACGAAATTCATTATACAAAGAAATTCGTATTAAGATGTTCGTTATAGCGAAATTCTTTGAATATTTCGTTAAAGAGAGAATTTACTTCGTTTGAGAGGGTGGTTAAACATGGAATTTCATTCAAGGTGCAATGTCTTGTACGAAATTCTTTAAACAGAAAAATTCGTTATACAGATGTACGTTATAGGAAAATTCTTTGAATATTTCGTTAAAGAGGGAATTTACTTCGTTTTAGAGGGTGTTTTTAACATAGAATTTTTATTCAAGGTGCAACGTTTGTACGAAATTCATTATACAGAGAAATTACTTGCTTCTAGACGATGGTACCTGATGAAATTTGTCACCGAATGAAATAAGACCAATACAGTTTTGCTCATGCACAACTTTCAACCCCTTCACGTGAAAAATTAGAATGTGTGAAACACTGCGCTTTAGTTATGATCTATCTTTGAATTGAAAAAATTAATCGAAAAGTTTTAACTTTAGTAGAACTTACTAATAACATAGCTACTCAAGATCATAACTGAAGAGCAGTGTTTCACACATCCTTATTTTTCACGTGAGGGGGTTGAAAGTTGTGCATAAACAAAACTGTAATGGTCGACTTTCATTCGGTGAAAATTTCATCGCAGAGTATCTAAATCCTCAAAGCCAATTTCCAGTTCACCTATCATCCATTTTAAAATATAATTGACCAAGATCTTTCCATATTATGCACCCTCATATTTTATGCATGCACCCTCGCACCTTGGCCCTAATATGAGCGATCAGGAGATGAGTCAAGACACATGAGCGGACACATGCCAATATTTATACATGAAAAGTGGAGGCGAATCCAGATCACGATCGTAAATCCCTGAGGTAAATCCAAGCAGGCATTTTAGGGACTTGTTTGAATAAAGGATGACTGTGACCTGAAGATCAAACATCTTCAATCCGTGGATGACAAACGACCTAAGACCAGCAAAAGTCGTCAACTGGCCTCGATGGTAAACACTGTCATCTAGTGTTAGGGGGAGGTCCGTAAGTTTAACATACGGTGGATGATTTTCAGCGCTTGATTTTCCTGGTCAATTCGCTTTCAAAATCGCCGTTGGTTTTTTTGGCTGTTTCATTATACAAGTGCCGGTGGCACTTATGTTCTTCTACGAGTATAGGGGGAATATTGACTACTGAAGCTCTAATCAAAATATCACAATCTAATATTTGTATCAATATAATCAAAACAGTCGAGTTTTTTTGATTACTTCTTTCATTATAAAGACGTTCTCTTGGTTGTATGTATATGTATAAATTTTCCATGAAATAGTCTATAGAAATAAGAAAAACAATAGAGTAATTTCGACCGGTTGGTTGACCCTAGATAACGGGACATTCGTAAAATTTACGTTGGTCAATATTTGTCGTGATATTCGTTTTCTTCCGGATACCGCAACGGGGCAACACTCTCAGTACCTTCCTATTTTGTTGTCAGCTGGGCTTTATTGTACAAAAATCGCATTATTTCCAGTTGAATTGCAGATTTTGACCCAGTATTCGTTAATTTTACGATAGTCCCGTATTTACGTTGGTTAGTTTTCGCGCGAGTTTTTTTCTGATTTCATATTGGTGAACATCAATTTTATAATTAGGAGAAATGTAAGTTATTATTGTAATTTTTCACGTATAACATTTTGAAGATATGTCGTTTCAGCAGAATGGCTTCAAAACAGCCTTTATCTTAGGCAGAATTAGAATAATGAATTCGAAAAATTATGGAGGAAAATGAATATGAATGTAAATATAAATAAGTATGGCCTGCATCAACTCCCTTGTGTTTTATTCAACAAATACTTTGAGGAGGGAAGGAAAACCTCCTTGACGATACCAGTATATGATAGATTTGAGTCGTCGCCTTGCTGAGCCATGGATGAGACGAAGGTTATCGACTCCAACTTGAGGCGAAATATCCGCCAAGGTATTGGTCTAATTCTGAATATTCAAAATTATTCAAAAACTGCAATTCCTCAGAAAAAGAAGCGCAAAACTTGTTTTTATTGCCTAGTAAAAAAAAGGATGACTACAAGTTATTGTGGACAATGTGGACATCCGATATGTGAGGAGCATCGCGGAGACATTTGCAAAAAATGCGTGTTATATTTTGGTTTCACATTTTCTAACGAAGATTTTTTAGCACTCTTCGTGAGTTTTTCTCTGGAGATTTTTCGTAAAATGAATGTTTTCACGACCGTCGTAAAATTCACGATAGTCCGCAATGACGTGTTTTCAAGTCAAGTTATCTAGGGTTAATGGCGACCACATTGAAGGGTAAATCGACCATTCACATATCTGAACCAAAGCTCTTTCAGCACTGGTACTCTCAACATAGGCCAACCTACAAATGAACGACACCGCCACCAAATTCATATTCATATCTAAATGTTCACAAACAGATCATACTTCTGCTCTTTTGTCTACGAGCTGTAATTTTTTCGTGACCTTCTTGCTAAAATCTTTGTTCTTTTATTTCCTTATTTCCGATGAGTAAAACTTATTGCTTTTATTTATCAACAATTGATATAATCATTTTTATTGATTTTTATTTATTGCTATTCTCAAGGAATCTTACGCCCAAAAGGAACGCATGGTTTTTCGAACATATAAGGGCGGGGATCTGAAATTACGACAATGTCGAGGTTTATTTGTTTTCCCTCTGCGAATAAAGTATGTTGTATGTAGAGTTGTATCAATCACTGGCAGATGATATCGATCAGCATTGTCGATATTACACGGAGTAGAAGATCTCAATCTTGAAATTCTTTTGAAAAAAAGATTTAAAATAGTTGCAGTATTCAAGATTCAAATTGTTGTAAACTATCCCCTTTACACTATGAAAGTGAATTGCAATAAATTTATAAAATAAAGAAAAATTATTACCTTAGGAAGAGGAGCACTATTCGTATTAGTAAAGTCAGGAAAACAACAATATCGTCGGCATGTACGCATGTCAAGTGATGGCACCGTTCTAACCCTATCAGAGGGCACATTACGAAGCTATACTTCGGCCAGTCGGTATATTTCTTTCGTATGGCGCCAAATTCATGAGATTTGAAAGTGGTCGATTTTACCCGATGGTCGATATTCCCCCACGTTCCCCTATTCACTGTTTTCTTCAATTTACTGAATGTTCATTGAAAATAATCTAATACTTAAATGTATTTCGCTGATAGTGATTCATGCGCTGAAAAAAAGATTGAATTTGTTATTGTTAAACACACGTTCTACCTGAACGAATCATATATTGCCGAAATGTGTACAACTTTCGAATTTTGAGCGGAAAATGGTCTCAAATGATAGGGTTCGACTCCCTGATCAAGAATCCGTGACAAATCAAATTCTGTCCGTGGGGCCGTCCGGCCGGCCGCAAGCACGATAAATTTCGAAGGGATTGTCCTAGAGACTCGAGATTTCTAGGGTGAGTTCAGAGCCCAACTGCGCGGTTGAGTTCCTTAACCAGCCAAATCATACAGGGTGGTCCATGAAATATGGCCATTAAAAATTTTTGTTCCCCAATATCTCGACCAAACAAAACCAATCGAAATGAAATTTGCGGCCACATGCAAAAATAATGAGCCCTATGCAATACTTTGTGGCCATAGTGTTACCAGAATCATATAAAATTCAATTGGAATATTGGAAAAAAGAATCTTTATATTTCCAAAACAAGATATTCGATTTGAATGGATTCATTTATGAATGAAGATTGATGCACTGATGTTCATGAAAAAATTCAGGAGGATTGCATTATCAGATCCATATAATTTAATCATTTATTTTTTATATATTACATTTCTTGAATAATTTTCAGAACACAATTCCGATCGAGCTGAGATTTTGCATTCATATTCTCATCATGAATCTCAAGTCCTATACAAAATATTGAGTTATAGGTAATATCATTATTGCTGCACCAGCGAACGAGCGCTAAAGAGCGCCTGCTCAGGGCTTTTCTTAAATTTTTTCTTGAACCTCAGGTAACGATTCGGATGAAAACAAGGAGTCCTGCAGGGTTCTATTTTCGGACTCATTTCATTTCCACTGTGTTTGAATGAGCTTTCAGTATGGCTAGATTTATTCGGGCATTTCAATCTCTGAACCTCATCTGGTGAAAATTCATTTGAAGAATTTATGTCTCAATATAAAGAGGCTTAGTTTGTGAAATCTACTGATTTATTTTTGTATAATATATTCTTGAATGGTTGGTTCATAATGATCTGAAATCGTGATTGCAGACTGACCAAAGAGAATCATTCATTTTGCACTAAGATGATCAACAATTGGAAGCCATTCAACACTCATTACTTCCTCAACTTTATTTATTATTTTTTCAGGCAGGATTGTAGAAGGAACAGGTAAATAGAAGGTAAAATAAGACAATGTTTAGACAATGGTTATATTTATTACGTTTCAGATTTATAACCCCATTGTGTTACATATATGAAAGCCGTCAAAAGCTCGATCATTCTGAAATATATTCATACTGATATCAAGTTTCACGCATATAAAACAATTTCACGTACTTAATCCAATCATAATAGATCGACATAACCAATAGTATTCAGTGAAATCTACTTCCCACAAAGGAAGTGATTCGAGTATTCTCTATTCGATTGAAAACCACTTTGATATTTGAATCGAATAGTTACAAATAATGTTAAGTACCCAAAGAAGGTGTATGTCGATCCATTGGACACGTCACTAATATGTTAGCTTATTGTTACAAATAGATAATTTACACTACTCTATAAACCGAACAAATCAGCTCTTCCAGCGAAGTATAGGTACTAGTAGTGTCAATAAAATATCTTTTTGTAGACTGGGTTGGATTCAATGGATTTGGAAGACATACAAAATATTACCATATTATCATCTGTATTCAACAAGAGCTTCAAACTGAAACACTTCCATTTGGTTTGATTTCTGTCTCGGATGATCCATTGAACCAAGCCAAAATCGAATAGATTTTTTTAAATTCATGAACTATCGAACATTTCCACAACCCCGATATTTCCAATATGGCACACAAGTTTGTGAGAGCTGGTGGAATTATTTGATAGTTCTTTTTCAACAAATATCATCAGTGACAAAATGGTAGCAACAAGGACCCTTATAACAAAAAATTATTTCTATACAATTCGAAGATATGATTAAACGATAAAATATACTAGAAATTACGTTAAATATTGTTGGTTAAGAATTATTCTATTTGCCTATTTTTCTGATGGAATGAGAAGATGATTTTCGTGTTGTTTGAATGATGATAAATTATCTAAATAATAGTAGTCTAATAGTAGAATATTTCTTGGTATACATTATCCAGTTCATTGGCAATATTTCACGAAACAAATATTACCTAAAAGTTTTTATAACAATACGAATTGTTATGAAAAGATAGATATATGATTATATAACTTGCGGATATCCTGTTGCCCCATATGAATGAAACAAAATCTCTGGCAATATCGGCTCAAGCTAAACTCTGAATAATAAAATGTCAATAATGAGGATAAGATAATAAAACCGAAACGAGGACGATCGGCAGAATTTTGTACTCATTCAGTGATCACTTTTAGATTTGTCACAAACTTTTCTGCAGTGCAACTTGAGAATTAATTCTGAAAATTAGAAAGTATGGCAATCCAAACAAAATAATGGAGCTATTTCATTTTTTCTATGTAATTGAGGATGTTTTTTGAGTTGCAACTGCTTAAATCTAACGACCTATCATCAACAACTTAGGGCTGACTAGCGTTTGCTCATCTTGTACCTTCAGATTAACTATCGAGTAACGCCAAAAGGCCAAACCCCTTAGTTCTGCCGATCAATCCATCGCTACTACAGTACACTATCAACATACATAAACTAACTTTTCAACGTGCAACACTTTCCAATATCAATAATAATAATTGAAAACAGCGAGGGAGCATCCTATAGTGGCTACTCTACGAAAATTTTTCAATAAAACAGAATTTGAAGAAACTCGAAAATTGATAGTTCCGTTATATACTCGTATTTGTACGGGTAAATGGTTTTTTTAATTGTTGAGAAATTGTGAATCGTGAGATTGGTTTTGAATTGAGAGATAGACAGTAGTCGAGTTTCTTCAATTCTTAGACTTATATAGAGCAAGAAAGACTCCACATTACAACACCAAAACTTAGCCAAGGACTAAGAAATAACCAATAAAAGGTATAATGGATTTGTACTTCAATAAGATAAAAAGAAATGGCTGATATGGTGGCATAATATATCAAATTGATACACCATTAGAGCCATTAATGCAAAAGCAAGGGTTACCATCCAACCATGAGCACATGACGACACCAAACCATCCAACAAATTTCTAAACCTAGTATGTTCAAGAAGATATACAATTTTAATTGGACCAGCCTGAATCCTAACTACTATTTATGCCTCAGGCCCTAACTATATCCTTAAAATTTAAATTCAAATAGTTTGCTTTCTCAGGTTTTATATAAAAATTTATCACTTGTAGATTCGTACCTTCTAAAATTTTGATCACATCCTTCGGAGTACCTCGTAATTCAATAATTATTATAAATTCAATGTTGAGCCACATTATAAAAATAGAAAAAAGTCGAAAGAAAACGAGGCGTTCCTTTTCAAATTTTTACAACTATATTTGCCAATTGTACAAAAATATATCATCACAAAATTGTAAAATGCCATCACTTCGTTTGCTCCTATCTAAAATGCGTAAAAAACCGTTGACCTTACAGGCTAGACTTTAGATCAAATCACAACGTTCTATGTTCAGTAAAACTTTGAAATTCCCATTTTTAGCTTCATCCCCCTTCTTACCCCCTTCATGGTTGGTGGTGGAGACTAAAACAGTTACCACATAAGCGAAAATACACACATCATATCAATATATTATATGTTATTATCTACTTGCAGCGAAGCTATCAACTAACACTATATTCTAATCGTTAAATAAGGTGGTGTGGTACGACCCTTACCCTGATTATGCCTTTGAATATTGTGAATCGACAGCCTTATCGAACAGAAGCCGAGATCGCTAGGGCGATATGAAATTTCAGTGGCTCCTATCAAAAATTCTTTCAATTGGTCACTTTCATGATGACAAAAAGGAACTTTGTCATTACTTCGATCACCATGCAACACATTTAGAAAGAATCATATATCGTATATACAGGGTGTCCGGGGAATAACTGTATCGGGTGTCCCGAATTCGTTGTCTAGTGAGGGGATCTCAGAAACCCTTGGAGCTAGAAGGAAATGAATGGCACATTTTCGGGCTCGATTTTTGAGAGATTTAATTTGGTGAAAACCGTAACCTTGTGAGTTCAACCGTTTTCGAGATATTGCGAAAATTGGAAATGGCGTGAAATGAAAAGTTCTCATAACTTCTTCATTACTGGCGCTATGAACATGAAACGAAAACATATACAGGCACTTCTTTTCGTAGAATTCTTTGATGTAATCAAATTTTTTTATTGCGTTTTTTCGAAGTTATAATACAACTTGTGTTTTTTTAAATGTAACCATAAGCATTTGAATATAGCAGATTGAACCGTCCTTTTTTCCTTTCAAAAATATATAACTTAATATATGAATTTCTATTAAACTGTAAAAAACATCAAAAGTTTTATTTTCACACGAAAAATCAAATGGTTGTCTAAATATGATAATCTGTGACATCAAATGATTAATAGATAAGAACAGATAACAAATTTTTCATAAATATTGTGCGAAGTGAAGTCCATTTTGGTCAATGCAAAGCTCCCACCTCACAATGTCAGAAAGAAGGTTTGAGCTTTGCATTGACCAAAATCTTCACTTCGCACAATATTTATGAAAAATTTGTTATCTGTTCTTATCTATTAATCATTGATGTTCACAGATTATCATATTTAGACAACCATTTGATTTTTCGTGTGAAAAAAAACTTTGATGTTTTTTACAGTTTAATAAGAAATTTATATATTAAGTTATATATTTTTGAAAAGGGGAAAAAAAAGACGGTTCAATCTGCTATTCAAATGCTTATGGTTACATTTAAAAAAACACAAGTTTGTATTATAACTTCGAAAAAAAAACGCAATAAAAAAAATTTGATTACATCAAAGAATTCTACGAAAAAAGTGCCTGTATAATGTTTTCGTTTCATGTTCATAGCGCAGTAATGAAGAAGTTTATGAGAACTTTTCATTTCACGCCATTTTCCAATTTTCGCTAATATCTCGAAAACGGTGAACTTACAAGGTTACGGTTTTCACCAAATTAAATCTCTCAAAAATCGAGCCCGAAAAGTGCCATACATTTCCTTCTAGCTCCAAGGGTTTCTGAGATCCCCTCACTAGACAACGAATTCGGGACACCCGATACATATCTTAACCAGAGATACAGTTGGACTAGTTGGTTACTGATTGATTATGGAATATTCATTTCTGGATTTCCCTAGAAAGCTACAGGGAGATTTTCCAATTTCATGGAAATACTTGGACCATCATAAAATTCAAACTTATTAACAGATATTATTGAAACTTGGGAGGTTACTGGCACATGCTAAGGTCGAGTCAGAAAGATATTATTTCATTATTTCAGGGCCGGACTCATTATTCTTCATTAAAAGTGTTCAGGGTAAAAAACACCATGTTTTTCGAACTAGAAATCATTGATTCGCTTTCATTATGGAATTTGAAATTTGGAAGTTCGAAAAATTGAATTTATTTACCTGAACAGAACTTAGTCATCTAGTGGCGGTTGAGAAAAATAATAAATTTTCTTAAAAAAGTCATTGAGGGTGAGGAAGACTATATAATTTTGAAATACCGGGTGGTCACCCCAGACGCGGATCTCATTGCGATGGAGTAAATGAAGGTATATTTCGAAAAAACAAAATTGGTGATGTGTATAGGGTATTCGAAAGCATATTTCAAAATTATTCGTATGTATACCAAATTCAAAAATTCATAAAAAAAATAACTGTTGATGTGACAACTTTGAGCGCTACCACAAATTGAAGCATAATTCAGCTCTCAACAATTTAAATGAAGATTGATGAGCCGGCCCTGTAATAATGAAATAATTGATATCTTTCTGACTTGACCTTAGCATGCGCCAATAACCTCCAAAGTTTCAATAATATCCGTCAATAAATTTGGATTTTATGATGATCCAAGTGTTACCACGAAGTTGAAAAATCACCCTGTAGCTTTTAAGGGAAACCCAGGAATTAATTTTTTATAGTCAGTAATCAGCCAGTCCAACTCCATCTCTGGTATTAGTATGTAGGTACAGTTATTCCTCGGACACCCTGAAGATCGCAAAAGAAAGTGTCCATTTTAATTAAAGACTTATTGTACGGATGTTCTTAACAATATATTACGGTAAATAACACATTTGCCTTCAATTTGGTGATTTATAATGACTCTTCAAGAGATTATATTCAAAAAATTTGAAAAATATGACAGGCCGCAGGTCTTTACTAAAGATTCAAACCATAAGTTATACAACGGCTGTGTGTCCAATGATCTTGCTCGCTCATTGGTGATTGAAATAGAACTTACTGAAGTGAAAACATCACTTTCATCTTTCCTAATATCGAAAATATTGAAATGGGGATTGAAAAAAATTTATATTTTCTTTTGGAAAAAAAAAGAATTAAAACCTTCGATTAAAACTGACACCTAACACGGAACAGTTTTCATACGTAATTTACCGCTCCTGATGATAAAACTCTGGGTATCGTAATATTTCATTATTTTTGTTCGAATCTTTGACAAGGCCACTATTTTAAAATTGTCGGATTTCTATAACTTTCGATTAATTTCTGGGACGGCTAGACAAACCGATATGAGGACAAATCGGACTGCATTTCGAAAAGAAACTGAATAACATTTGCCATGACGTATGATGATTCTTAACTAATGAAGACAGTCTTTTACTCGTGATTTGAACCTGCATCACATCTATTACATTTCAACCTTTCAGAGTGACTTGAAACTGTTTTTGATGGTTCTTCAGAAAGGGGTTGACCGATAGTGAGTTATTATTTGGTTAAGTAATCAAAAAATATGCAAAACCTGAGGTATGAACCTCAGGTAAGAAGTAAATATAGAGATGCAACCACGCGTGACAAGAACTGCATTGTAATCAACTAAATTCTAGAGTGAGATGAAAAAAATTTCACTGCCGCACTGGGTGAAGTGAACTATAGGTGAGATTTCTATTTAACAATTTCTGAAAATAGTATAACATTTTCGTAATTTTGCCTAAGTACTCTAAAGCAACAATAAACTGCCACCAAATTAGTGAAATAATTCAGTTTATGAACGTCAAATCGAAACGAAAATGTGAACACGACTTCGAACAACTAAACAGCAACAGAACGATGGTGCCAAAACTGACAGAATTGTCTTTAAAAGACTCAAGCTGTTGGTACCATAATAGGGGTGCCGTAGACCAATTATCCCTATAGGGAATTTAAATACGTAACAAGTTGGCAACGCCGAATGTTGTTCGCGTTCATAAACAGATTCTACTTGGCTACGTCAACAAATGCGGGAAGAAATCGCTTGGTTTACTTCTTACTTGAGGTAAGAGCTGTTTTAGACACGACAGACATTGTCGTCAATTGTAAAGATAATGCAGATACGAAAATCAAGATTTTCATGATTGAACCACGAAATTTAGATTCTACATTTAGCGAGAAGGCATTATGAATGACATTGCGCTGAATGGCGTGCTAATCATATCAGGTGCCACTACGCTTGCGCCGTAGTTGAGACAGCTGAGTATGAAGGAAGCGGATTGGTGCATTTGTTATTTTCAGTTTCAAGTCAACTGAAAAATGCAGTGATGTAATGCAGGACAGTGTGAAATATGAGGAGGTGATGTTTCGGCGAATATCATGCAATTCTCTGAGTTTGCTCATCCATCTGCATTTCATTTTTCAGTTGGAATGAGTCGAGCTCTGGCAGCCACCTTTTGGTCCTCCCACCAGCTGGGGGCCCACGCCTCTTTGAAAGACTACACCTAGATTCGGTAACCTTATGATCATACAATCAAGTATAAAAACTACTATATACGTCCTAAACTTACGAATAATCGACATTAATATTATTGGTTATATCATTACAATCGTTCTCGAAATGTTGAAACTTATTCTGGGTATTCATACGCTCAAAAGGTTTTTTATATACAGTTTTCGAACCCATAAGTTTCAGTGTCAACACAATGTTCTCTTAATTTTAGGCCTTAACATCGAGAGACGATAGGGGTCGTCTTAATCACTTAAAGTTTCTTCGGAAAAACGAGAAAAATTTTCGATTATCACAATGCTAATTTGCCAAACTCCCAGGTACCCATTAAAAAAAACTATATATTTCAGTAAGTACTGTCTAGTTGTTACCAAAACAAAATTTTAAGAAGAATTTCTGTTTACGTGTATATCAAATGGACGGATTTGAAATTTTCCATAAATTACGTGTTCAATGTAGACTGTGTTGAAACAATTAATATTACAGGTATGAGTATGATGATTTCCGTTCGGAATTGTCATGCCTGGGAGTAAAATGAAAATTATCCCATTTTTCCGAAATCGACGTGACACACTAAGATTCGCTTCGAAACATGTGTTCTAACATGCGAGCATAAGCTATGGTAGGGGGTGGTAGCTCACGCAGGTGAATAATATAGTTCTTGTGGGTGCTTAGAATGCAAATCAAGCATTACTCTAGAAGGGGTTCACGACTCTAAAATATCTACGGGCAATTATACATAAAGTGCCACTACTCTTTTAAGCACACTCGTTTGACTCATTCACTCGCACACAAAACAAGTCGGTCAAGTTGTAGGTTTATAATGGCTTAGTGCTCTCTCAAAAATTTTTTTTTAGAATTATTTCATTTAAACATTTGCGATGACGGATGTTGTACAAGGTCACTATGATGGGATGATTACTATGGGTGTAACAGCAATAACATCATACTTTCCTAACACTCGTAAAAACTTCAATCAAGAAAAAACAAGAGTTACAATATTGAACAGAATTTACACCGAGAGAGAACAACAACAAATATTAAAGTCTATTCATTTATCTACAAAATGATGTAAGAAACATGAAATTAATAAATCTAACGAGTTTTCATCATTAATATGTTGAAAAAGTAACGATTCGAAAAATGTTGATTTTCCTGAAGATATAGATTGTACTATTGAATTGATATAGTGTTTCGTTAACATTCATCTATCAAATTCACAACTGATCAGTTTATATGTATTTAGCAGCTGTTTCAATGTATAATAGTGGAAAGTTTGTTATGAATTAGGAAATACATATTTGTGATCCTTGAAAGTGCAGATTAACAAACGCGCTTAAAAATTCCTGAGACAGATTATTCAACTGCTATACCATGAGATATAATCCGAGTGTGTTATACTAATAACTTACTTTTCTGAGAAAGCACTGGAACCACTGAAAATTTCAAACTTGGCTAACCGGAGATAGGAATTTTTATTATTACCCTCAACAATTGGTTAAATGTATTTATTATTATTATTCATATATATAAAATTGCAAAAGTAACGAACCGTTTGTACTTGAAGCAATTTCCTAAATCCGCCTTAAGGTCTGTTTTACTGATCTGAAAAAGAGGTATTGTTTTGAGGTATTTTGCAAATAGATCTGAGCGCGGTTGAGTTTTTTGTACGTCAGTTTCTGGAAGGCTTACTGAATGCGGCAGCATATTGTTACAGGGGCGGTTGTAGAATGTATATAACTTTTTTTTGGCACAATGAGATTTATTTTCCTTCGTCGTACATTATCGATAAACGTTACTTACTACTCAATATGAGTAATTATTGCTTTTTAATTTTTATTGCTTCTTGATTGGTAAGGTTTTTATCAAATTATTCCAAAACACTTGTCTCGAAATAACTGAAAAAAAAACACTCCAAAAGTATAAAACGCCGAAAATAGTAGAAATAAATAAAATTGACCGAGTCCTATTAACTGATTGAACAGCACACACCTACTTATTTCTGCTATTGTGATAAGATCTCCTGAAGTATTCCAAAAGTTAATTGTTAAAAGTTTAAGAATAGCTGTCCTATGGATGAATTAGGATATTTTCAATTTTCAGTAGTATGTGAGCTGTACAACTGAAATTTAAAAAAAACTGATGCTTTCCTGACTAAATATCAATAAAACTCTCGAATTTAATGGTTTGTATAATATCCTCTGAATACAATATCAGTCGAATATCAGTGAATTTTTTCTTATGTTACAACCGCCCCCAACTGATTGGCAGTGCTACTCGCAGGGAGACCGACAATCATCTCAATTCGATTCTCATATCGACGCTGAAGAATTTTAACGATATAAAAAAACACACTCACGCCCTGATGACGATTAAGCCGAAACGTTGACTCACCGTTTTTGTCACACCTATCACTAGTTATTGGGACACAGCAAATATAATTTATCGATAGATATTACTAAGTCATAATGTATAATCAATACTCAATTCTCAAAAAGTTTTCAATATGTCTTACAGACCTCGGAACCAAACAATAAAGAGGCATCACTCCAATGCAAATATTTACCAATGAAAAAAATTGTAAGATTGCTTAATCAATGTGTTTCTTCATTAGCACTAGGGTGCACATACTAAACATCGTGAAATGAATTTGTTCTAACTTAACATAATAAAATCACATTCCATATATTAAATATTTTGGTCTCAAGACTTAAAGTTAAATTTACTAAAAGCTAACGAACGAATAATAATGAAACTAATAACACAACGAATTTATATTAAGGTGGTTGAAATCAACTTCTCACAATTCTCGCCAGAAGACAATATTGGAAGTGATAATAGATTCTCTATACTGGGAAAATTCCTTCAATAGTTGCTTCAATAAGAGTGACTTCTTGGAAAATTGAGATATAACAATGTAAAAAAGAAGTTATTTTCAACAAACACGCAAATTTAAAAATGCAACAACATAATAAAAATGAAACTAAAGCGGTGAGAATTACCATTACCGCCTGCGCATGCGCGATGTCTACCGCGACCTCGTGAGCTGTATATGGCAAAACTCGTCCAAGCGCATGCCTGCCAACTCCCGCCAAAGAAGCCCTAGGTCCAGATCGAGCGGATCTGGAGATGGTGATGGTGGTGCAATCCTGAGAGCCTTGGCGGGGGCAATGGGCTATGGCCACTGAGAAAAGGTTCGTGCTGGGCGCTGGATGAAACAGAATGGCAAGGACTTCACGAAATGGGTGTCTAACGTACGGCAATGGGACAGGGCACCATGTGGCTTGTAGTCGCTGAAGTAGTTGAGCCTTTGAGCTGGGTGAAGCACCGGTTTGACGCAAGAGTTGCACTGCCATAAGACATTCAAATTTAGATTATTGATACTATTTTGGGACCGTTCAAGCTGTGCAAATACAAGCGTTTTCCTAGCTTATTTGGTCATGGGTCGATTACATTGAGATACAAGTTGCTACTGAGCGAATTTAGTAGCTGATTGTAATTAGCTCAATCACTAGCATTTTGGCTTGTTGGCATGTAAACAAGCCGTGTGTAATCGTATAGGGTTTTCCAATAAGAGTTGTTATTTTGAATAGCCCGCTATTTCGGTAGATGTCACGTTTGGAGCTGCTTTTTTTTTGTCATTTGACAAGTAGAAACCACACCATTAATGAAAGTGGAACGATACACGCTTCAAGAACGCAATGAAATTATTAAAATTCACTATAAAAGTGGTGCAAATTTGGCAGAGACGGTTCGTAAAACTCGAACATTTTTAGGTCGTCGTGAAGCACTTTGTCGGACTGCAATAAAAAATTTGTGGAATAATTCGAGCTGTTGGACAAGTTAGTGATGTGAAGAATATAATAAGCTGTGCACGTCGCCCAAGAACAGCCGAAACTATTGCTGCGTAGCCGTAAGTGTTGAAGAAAATCCAGGATTGTCCATTCCTCGTCGTTCTACGGAATTAGGCATTCCACAAACGTCATTACACCGTATTTGATGAAGGTTTGGGTCTTAAGGCTGATAAAGTTCAGTTCACACTAGAACTAAAGCGGCCGATCATCAACAAAGTCGTGTCTTTGCTGATTGGGTCGTTGAAATGCACCTCTAGAAGAGGTAATCACAATTGTTTACCGAGATCTTGATTAAACACCTTCAGACTTCCTTTGGGGCCACGTGAATGAGAAGGTCTACGCCAATAGCCCAGCATCAATTCAAGACCTCCAAAATGGAATTCGTGAGGCTATCGAGGACATAGGGCAGCCACTTTGCGATTTGGTTATGAAAAATTTCATTAAAATAATATGGTCCTGTAAGCGTGGTCGCGTTGATCATTTTCCTGATGTTATTTTCCACTATTAACGACATATCTTTTTCTTTATAAGGAAATAAACATCCGATCATTCATATTGAAAAATGACATCTTTCTTTGAATATCAAACAACACCTCTTATTGGAAAACCCTTTATTTCTCTCTGCTAGATTTTCATGTAGGAACCTTCAAAAATCTGCCAAATGAATCAGTTTGCAAAGAAACATATTCTGCTGATTGTTCTTTGATGGAGTTTTAATATTTATCTGATTGAATAGAGTAGTTTTAAGGCGCAATTTGATAAACCACATAAATTGAAACATGGACCATTCGTAATGATTCCCTAACTGAATTCCCAGTACAAAAACATCTTCCCATACTTTTCATCACACTATTGAATTTCATCCAATCTAACTTCCAAGTTCACTATCAAATATTCAGAAGTGAATAACAAAATAACGAAAAGCATATCTCAATTTTCAATCCAGTTACAAATACTCCAGAACGGCAGAAATGTCTTCCAATCGATCAGCCAAGTCGCCGAGGAATTCGGTTTCCATTCGATGTAAGATGAAGTGGGGAACTTTATCGTGAAAATATCTGAGAAACATCCAAGATTAGATTTGCGTTGATCGATGTCAAATGCCAATGCCAAATAGTGAATACGTTTTCCCGTGCTTTCCACCGGAATAGGAACTCTCGCAAACATCGTTTTTACTCTGTTCGCCGGAAAATCAGCAATTTCTCTGCATTCATTTGTCGACGTATGCGTCTGCAGCCTTTCACTGCATTGGAATCATACAAAATTGAAAATCTTTTCAAGATCCAGAAAACGTTCTCCAACGAGAATTTGACATTGAAAACTTCACAATTGTGGTCAGATAACTACCGAAGGTTCAACGAAATTATTCGATGGATTTTTTGACAAGATAAAATAGTCAAATATAGTGAAGATACTGCTGCTTTCATAAAGCAGAGATATATGCATGTTTATAAGGATAGCAGTTGTTATTGAACTGAAAGATGACTGAAATTGAAGCTTTTAAATTTTTCATTCTGCAAACATTTTTTTCTTCATTAAAATTAATGATTTTCGAAATTAACAATGTGAAAATATTTCGATGTAATGAATGCAGATAATTTACATGAATGATATCTGCTAAATAGCTATCAGTAACTTATCAGCAAGGTCGTGAAAGAGGCCCAAAAAAACTGTATGTGTAGAATTTTAATCGAGGGAACGACATTTTTTCAATTATTGATTGAAAAACGTTGTTGTCATAACACGAATTTTGTACTTACTTTATCCTTTCCGTACAACAGGGCATAGCTGCGAAAATATCATACGAGTAACATGGTTCCAAGGACCAAGGATGAACCATCCCATCTGGTGTTGCAGTATCTGCAGAACACTTGTCTACCCAAGTTCCTTCTAAGCAGCCCATGCAGACACAGGTCAAAAACTGCGTTCGACCTTCCACTTTCACCTGAAAAGAAAAACTATTTTATAGTAACTTAACTTAATCAATTAATCTAGTATTGAATGTCCTTATATCTGAGGAGTTCGTTATGGGGAATAAAAACTTTTCAGATAAAGAAGATTAACTGTAAGTGACATTTTGCCTTTTTTAAAGTTTTTTAAATTTTTCGATTTATTATGTCGATGTTTTTTGTTTTTTGTATTTATTATTTTTTTAAAAAACTGACTTAGAATCAACTGATATTATATAATTATATTTTAATTGTTTCAAAGTTTCTTACTTTGTTTTTGTTTTAAAGTTAGATTATTTATTCAATTTAATTTTTGATGTTTTATTTTGGCTTTGCTGTCGTCTCTCTATAGTTTTCTGTTTTTAGTTTCACTTTTATGTTTTTACTCCTCTGAAGATAACATGTTGAGTTTCTGAAATCTCATAAGTTTTTATCTGGAAAAGTGTTTTACTCCCCGTAATTAATCAGGTTTACTTTTGAATACAATCAAACCACAGTTTTGAGACCAAGTACTATTATGCCAAGTCCTTATATATATCTTAAGGTTCAAAGTGTGGTGCCAATGGTTACTGACCCACAAAAGTTCAATTTGAATTAGGGGCTTTTGCAAAAAATCAATTCACTTTTAACTGAAAAGTGTGCATGCAGAGTATTCAGATAATCATAATCTCAAAATATCATTATTTCCCAAATGAGTAAATGAGAAGAGCAAGCACTATCTGGATTTATGTAGTACAAAAACTGTTTTATTACTAAAGGAAAATATAATATCAGCACTGCTGAACACTGTGCACTCGATATTCAACAAAAACACTTATGTATGATTATAACTAAAATGAGTAGAAAATTAAATGAAACTCAGCATCTCAAATCACTCACCTCAATGCAGAATTTTGCATGTTGTCGTGGACTCAAAAAGAATGTAC